>VUQI01031420.1:0-13784 GCA_015106735.1 Paratilapia polleni
TTAATATGCGCGTTGAAAGACATATCCTAGTCAAAAATGACTCCAAGATTCCTCACAGTGTCACTGGAGGCAAAAGTAATGCCATCCAGAGTAAGTATCTGGTTAAATGTCATATTTCTAATATTTTTAGGGCCAAGTACAATAACCTCAGTTTTATCTGAATTTAGAAGTAGGAAATTAGAGGTCATCCAGGCCTTTATATCTTTAAGACATGCCTGTAGTTTAGGTAATTGGTGTGTGTCATCTGGCTTCATGGATAAATACAGCTGGGTATCATCTGCATAGCAATGAAAATGTATGCTATGTTTTCTAATAATACTGCCTAAGGGAAGCATGTATAATGTAAATAAAAAGTGGATGTGGACACTTAATATCACTGAGCCTTGGTTAGCCATTTCACCTGTCGTGAAAAAGAGGAACGTTTTGTTCTTATGACCCCTCAGAATTAGCTGGTGACCCCTTGTGCAGGTCTTGACCCTAGGTTGGGAACCACTGCTAGTTAGCCCAGTGTCAAATCTGTGTTTTTTATTTTCCATACTTGTCAGTTGTGTGGAGAGCTGAATGATAGCTTTGTGTCTCAGAGAGAGCTGCACCCAGGTGTGAAGTCTCATGCCCCTGTGCTACACGACTGGGCAAAGCTTTGAGTAAATGCCTCTGCCACAGATGTGGTTTAAATGGTCTTTCTGTATTTTAGAGGGATACGGAGGCTGTGATGGTAAATTTTCCACTCATATCAACAATGTAGCCACCCTCAGGTTTTGCCACCTCAGATACAGGGCCAGTTTCAGCTTGCTCTCTGCACATGCATGTTTTCATGTGATAAATTGGCAGGTGAGTACAAAAACAACGCCAAAGTGCATGTTGCCTCTTGTTTCCTACCAGCTCAGGTGAGTCATCACATGTCGCTCTGCCACTCCCACCTCTTTTCTTACTGCCACACCTCAGTACCAGGTAACAAAACATGTGTTTGGAAAAAACCATGGACACGTGTACAGAGAGAAGGGTTAACATGTGGCAGGGCAGCTATGGATAGGGGCAGCTGTGTTGTAGGAGGTAGAGTGGGTTGTCGTCTAATTGGAAGGTCAGTGGTTTGATCCCTGGCTCCCCTAGTCTGCATGTCGAAGTGAATGTTAGCTAAAAGCACTTAGGCTTAGAAAGAAGGGTTTGGGTGAATGAGGCATGTAGTATAAAGTGATTTGAGTACTTGAACTGAGTAGAAAAGTACTATGTAAGTACCAGTCCATTTACCAAGTCAGACTTTTAAAAAGAGAGAGAGGGGAAAAAAATGGCATTGTTTCATAAGAGAGCACCAAATCATTTCACTTTGCATTTGTGTTACTGGTCTCAGATCTAACCTGTCCTCTCTACCCTCGCAGGCCCAGCCTAGAAAGAGACACCGGCCCATGGACATGAATCACTACGCCACCAAAAAGAGTGCGGCTCAGAGCATGCTAGATGTCACCTTGCTCATGGCCAACTCGTCCCAGCTGAAGACTGTCCTCTATGTGGGTCCCCAGTATCGTTTCTACATCCCCCTCATTGTCCTGCTGTCCCTGTCCATCACGTTACAAGTCATAGTGGGGCTGCTGTTTGTCTTCATTGGCAAGTGACTTTTGCATTCCACTGTTATCATTTAGCCATAATAGTGTTTGTGTTTCAGTAGTACAAAAAGTCAAAGGCTTGCATGCAGATACTTCACCAACTTGATAAGTGACTCTGGCTTTGTGTGCCCAACTAAGACTAAAAAGAACACTAGTGCTTCTCTCTTTGTATCCCTCCAGTTTGCATGGCAAAGGAAATGTGAGAAATACAAAGTCAACTGCCTATAGTAAAATATAAATGTTCTTTCTTCCCAAAAGTTGGAGACGCCTGATAAGTTGGTCAAATGATTTAGTGCTAAGCTAACTTGCTAGCTTACCTTAGCCTACAGTCCAGAAACAGTGAAAAATCTAGCCTGCCTTTTCAAAATATTTCCAATTTTTATTTGCACAAAAAGTGAACTGTAAAAAGATGACAAAAGTATAAAGCAAAGGTTTTAGGGCAATTCAGTTTATGGGCCACATACGTCACAATTTTATCTCAAGTAGACTGGAATAATGAAACCATATATTAAAAAAAGAAATATACCTGTTCAAATTTTTATTTTTTATTTTTAAATGTAAAGAAGTACATTCTGAAAAGGTTTAAAACACATAATGAACAGCCCAAGATGTCCTAAGAAAAATAAGTGCAATTTTAATATTATGTCTCAGTTTTTCCACATTCAGTGAGTTTACAGTCTTTACATGAACAGTACAGTTTACAGATGGAACTTTAAAAAACACAAAGCCTTTACATGCAGCATTTCGGAATCTGTATTTTATGTCTTTGTGAATCAAAAAAATATTTTTGATTCATTCATTCAAAGAAAATTTTCACTCCTGTATAGGTAGGCTGTCACTACATCACCACACCAGGTACAGCAACATATTTTAAGTTTCATATGATTAATGACCTCATTGCAATTTTCACACTTTGCAGAACCAAATCTGTGGGTTGAATTTGACCGTCCAACAGTCCCTGGGCTACATGTGTGACACTACTGTTCAAGCAAATGGGCTGCTAGCCTTAGCATTTTGTTGAGAATACAGCCCAGTCATGTCACTATTTCCTCCCACTGAACAAAAATGAAAGCCATAGTGTCAGAAAAGGGTGCTACCCTCTTGTGTTGTGATGCAACCAAAGTCTGTGCAGTTGCAGAAGTCTTAACTCTCTTGGACCTTTTTTTTTTAGATACATTGGCCAGTTTTGGAGATAAAAATGATTAGTGCTGACTAATAGTTTAGCTAGCTATCTATTTATCAACTACCTTTCCCCCACAGATTTCTGTTAGCTCTTAGCTTGCTATATAACATAACCATTAACCTCCAAGACTACTGTATTATGTCAGTCCTGGCAACATATACTGTTTTGTATGTCAAAAATAAACTTATCAGAGAAAATGAACATTAATATTCTATCTGTAAAATACTGTAAACATACATTTGTATCTAATCAGCTCCATTGTTTGTGTAATCCTTCAATAATTTGATATCTCTCAGCTCATCGCTGAGTCATGTAGCTAACTGTATTACTGCTGTTTTGTGTTTCTGTGCCAGCAGTGAAGTGCGATCTGAACGACGTGAGGAAACACGCCAAACTGAACAGAATGAACAACACAGCAACAGTCTTTGTCTTCTTCACAGTTCTCATCAACATCTTCATTACAGCGCTCGGATTTCAGGGACATACTGTCAGGTAAGCCTTTACAGAACACGCATGTTTGCATACTCTGTGCTTCACAGTGTCTCTTACTGTTGTAAACTCCTGTTCTTCTTTTTCTTCCCAGCTCACCAGCCTCAACTGTTCTATCCATACCAGAGCCTAAGTTATCCCCTCTGCCCATTGACCTCAACAAGACTGGTAGCATTTAGACCACACTTTGGACCAAAGCCCTGAAATCTAAAGGGTTGGTATGGGACAGCTGTTTTGTAACCTCTGTGAGGGCTCTCTATTCAAATTAAGACTTGTTTAGAAAAAAAAGTTGGACCAAAGTTTTATTTTTTGAATGGATATAATGCATCGCATGTAGTACTGAGATGTTTTGTGGCTGAGACTTAGATGACCTATGGCTCATCAAATAAAACCTCATTCTCAGCAGTTACTGAACAACGCCATCTTAAGATTACAGCTATAGTGAAGACTGAAAGCCAAAAAACTTTGTGTGAATACATTACCACTGCTTCATCGTCCTCTGAGTACAGATTCCAACAGACTGCAGTAAGATGACTCTTCAAATGCACAGGGCTCAAATGTATAGAATATGGACATGCAAAACTATAAAGCTTCTATCTTGTAAATATAACCATGCCTTGTTTTATTATTATTTAAGAGTGGTGGTTCTTGATGTCTGTAAATAATTAAACTCATTTCTGATATTTGGCAGCATGAAAGAATGCCAAAATGTTCAAGGTATTAGTGGTAGTTCAATTCCTTTTTTTCTTAGAAATTTAACTGCAATTTCCTGATTATTTGTTTTATAATGCAACACAGTCGTGCAGTGGTCCATCCCTTCACAACAAGGTTTGGGTTCCAACCAACCAAGCCAAAAACTGCAATTCCTCTAGTGGCCACTTGAGGCCACTAGAGTCTGTCTCCAAAATTGAGTCTGTCTCCAAAGACTCCTATGTTAAAATGTTTATCCGTACAGCATTAAAATGCACGTTTACCATCTGGTACAAAACAGGGTTTGGTCTCTATGGATAGTTTCCACCTTAGTAGCAACTGTACTGGAGGTAATTTTTTTAAAATGAAATACCAGTTTGGATTTTGTTAAGCTACACAGGGAACTGTAACCGATAGCTGCCCACAAGGCTTCATCTCCACACTAACTCCCGTGAACTGGACCTCTCAAACTGTTTGTGCTGTTGTACCATTTTAACAGAATTATTGGACAATTAATATAGCCTCTTGTGAGATACAGACCATCCAAGAAGTTTGTGCTACAGCTTTGCCGAGTGAAATTCTAGTATTTTATTAGTTTGTTAATTAGCACTGATTAGCTGGCGTCTGTGTCTGTGCATTACACCTGTACAGTCTATAGATGCAGCTTTCTAACCAAGCTTTTTAGCCTTAGCCCTGCTTTAAACTTCTCCACAACTTTATCCCTGACCTGTCTGGTGTCTTCCTTCGTCTTCGTTATGCTATTTGTTCACTAATATTGTAGGGTCTTAAAATATGAAGCACCTTGAGGCGACTGTGATTTGGAGCTATATAAATAAAACTGAATTGAATTGAATTAATGTTCTCTAACACACCTTTGAGGCCTTCACAGAACAGCTGTATTTATACTGAGATTAAAGTACACACTTTACTAATTAGGTGACTTCTGAAGACAGTTGGTTGCACTGGATTTTATTTAGGGGTATCAGAGTAAATGGAGCTGAATACTAATGCACACCACACCTTTCAGGTTTTTATTTTAAAACATTTTTGAACACCATGTATCATTTTCCTTCCACTTTACAATTATACGCTACTTTGTGTTGATCTATCACATAAAATCCCAATAAAATACATTTACGTTTGTGGTTGTAATTGGACAAAATGTAGAAAAGTTCAAGGGGTATGGTTACTTTTGCAAGGCACTGTATATAATAATAAATTGTAGTTTTGGTTCCTGAGGCACAAAAGCTATCAAGTCATTCAAATCAGTCCAGATCCGTTGGGTAATATGGTGACTCTGGGAATAAGTCACAAGTGTTTCCTTTTTTGGATAAATCTAATTGCAAATTCATCAATAATTTGTTTAAGTCATCCGCTGCAGGCATAATACTCGTATACGGTAAGCAGTGGTGTCAGTGATTTGAGGAGGTTGATCCAGCCCTGTAAAGTGCAGCAAAGAAGTAATTTTGGCAATAAATGTATGACTTTCTGAATTTCTGTTGTTTTTTGTTTTTTTTTATCAGAATAAGATCCGTTCCTCCTGCTCAGGTTTATTTGACCTACTATGGCTTAAATGCACCATTCTACAGGTCTTTTTCTGTCTGTAGGACCTATTGATTAGTTTGTTGTTTAAAGGTACTTTTTGTAACAAACTATGTCCTATTATGAATATTGTCTTATTCCTTGACAGATACCTACACAGATCGCTCTGTTTTAAAGTTGTTTTAACTGTTTTAACTTGTCAGATCATTCTATTTAGCTATTTTACTATGCAAAGCTTTCTCTTCCTGTTATATTCTGTATAGAATTTGTATTCTCTGTTAGTAGTTATGGAGTTTATTTGTTCTCTCAGTGTTCTCTCCATGTGATCCATCAGTGTTATTCGCTCTGTAAAGTTCTTGTCTCTGTGTCTCCCTGTTTCAGTTATTGTTTCTCTATTTGATCTCTCTACTTTTGAGATTAGGGTTAAAACTTTCCTTTTTGATAGAGCTTATAGTTAGGGCTGGATCAGGTGACCCTGAACCATCCCTTAGTTATGCTGCACTAGGCCTAGGCTGCTGGGGGCTTCGCATGATGGACTGAGCGTTTTTTCTTCACTCACCTCTCTTGACTCTCAATGTGTTTATACACCACTATTGTGGCTCATTAGTTATTATTAAACTCTGTCTCTCTCCCATAGTGTGTCTTTTGTCCTGTCTCCCTCTGCCCTCTTCTGTTTCCCCTCATCCCCAAGCGTTTGCGGCAGATGGCTGCCCCTCCCTGAGCCTGGTTCTGCCGGAGGTTTCTTCCTGTTAAAAGGGAGTTTTTCCTTCCCACTGTCACCAAGCGCTTGCTCATAGAGGGTTGTCTGACTGTTGGGGTTTTCTCTCTAATATTGTAGGGTCTTTACCTCACAATATAAAACGCCTTGAGGCAACTGTTGTTGTGATTTGGCCCTAACAAAAAATTGAATTGAAATTGAATAAATTATTCTGTGTACAAGGGAGATTTAATTCAATGTTTGTATGAAAATACAATTATATTGCTATCGTTCATATTTTCAGAAACTTTAACACTTCTCCTCTCCTGCTGCTTCAAATTAAAAGCATTCAACTTTAAAGTGAAGGGTCACAGGAATTGCAAAGTCTTGAGGGTAAAATTGTAATTTTTCTTCTTTCACTGTGGTCTACGTGGTTATAATTACTAAAGATTGTCTTCTTTCATAAAACAACCAAAGTGTTTTTGTCTTTGCTGTTGCCAACAGTAACCACAAGTTTGTGCCAGAACAATTTACATTTGAGGACATACAGGTACATCAATTTTATTTACTCACACTTGATGTGGCCTATACTGAATACTTTGTATTGGATGTGTGAGGAGGGAATAAAAGGCACCTTACTCACCTGAGATAACGGCCAGTTTGCTTGAGCCGTGCTCATCCCTGGCAATTCTTTCAGCCTCCTCCATCAGCATCATACCAAAGCCCTGCACAGGTAGGAGAACAGATAACAGAAATACAATCAGTGACTTTTGAAAACACTTGGAGTTTCTAATCTTGGGCTGGTGTGGGCGAAAGAAAACTGCAGCTGTGATCTCTGAGTCTTAGAGCAAAACAATCACACTCACAGCTGGTAAAAATTGAAGTGTTGTGTGGGGTATCCATTTTAAATGCAGTGTGTATGTGTGGGAAAATGTAGCCACCTGATGCTGGAACTTGCTCGGGTCTCGGCTGCTCACGGGGACCACGCTGCCGTACACGTGCAGCTCACGGACGATGGACACGCCTCCTTTGAGCTCCGAACGGAAGGACTGTGGAGAGCAGCGGCGCAGCCGCAATAGGCCAATCAGGATGTCCTGCTCTGGATCCTCATAGGAGAGGAAGGTCTCCCAGCCACCATTGGCCACATAGTCTCTCCTCACCAACTCCACCTGCATGCAAAGATCTGTGTTAGGCATTCATGTTTTGAGAACGAGTGAACACTAGAAAAACTGTGAGGTAATGAGTGTACAGGTTACCTGGTAAGGTCTGACTTTGTGGTGGATCTCCTGGATGCCCACTTCTCGGGTTCTGACGTCACGACACTGCGCGCGCGTGCACACACACACACACACACACACACACACACAAGTCAAATCAGTTTATAAAGTAAAATCATTGCACAACTGTCACAATTTAATGGTTCAATTTGAAATCCATTCATTTAATGTACATATACAGCTTATATGAACATAAAATGTAGTTATAATTATTTTAGATGTTCACCAAGTTAAATGTGTGTTTTGATTTGTTTTTCTGTGGCCATTCACTATGTCGACAATGAAGCCCCCATTGTGAACCTGGATTCTAATTGCCTACACAGACACAAAAGACATACAGGAAACGGTGCAAAAGTTAGCCAATAGCATTGGCTAAAGTTAGCCAATCCTATTTTGTGAGGTAAAGAAAAAAAGATGAGCATTTTAATTAAAATACTGTGTCAATAAGATGTAGATGGCTGTAGGTGTTATTGTGTTACATAGTGTAAATGATTGATATGAATATCTAGTTCCATTAGGGATTTGGGGCTGAGGATGGGGAGTGGGTCGATTGTTTTCAAGGTAAATACCCATCATCCAGTTAGCCAAAGTGTGTCCTGATTTTATGCGCAAACATCTCTCAGTGTATGCAACATCAGATCACAGTTGCAATCCTTGCAATCCTGCAGATACACCAGTTGCTCCTCTGTTGTCAGCAGCTGTTTAAGTAGAGTTAAAGGGCACTTGCTGTTACCACGGTAACCGCCAGTGTGTCCAACCAGGCCTGAAATCTTAAGGATTGTAACTTTAAATGGCTTTCTGTTTCAAGGATGACCAGCCAGTTCTTAAAGGGGACCTATTCTGCTCATTTCCAGTGGCTCTGTGTAGTGGTTAACACATTCGCCTTACACACGAAAGAACCCCGGTTTGAGACCGGGAGGAGACACAAGCCCCAACCTCAGGGAGTCACAAGCTAGTGTACTCCTAGTGAAATCTGTGCTGAATCAAACATGCAGATCCACCCGCTGTGGTGACTCTTCGGGAATAAGGGAGCAGCTGAAAGCTTTGCATGATTCAAAGCCAAAATAATCCTTATTCATCATACACTGCACTTTAATGCAGACCACATTCATCTGTTCATCCTGTGTCTGAAACAAGCTGCTTTAGCTCCACCTCCTCCCTTGAAGGCTTCATTCAGATTTTCTGCTCGTCACAAACAGAAGCTGTGAACAGCAGGTGGGCGGGGCTTGTGCGCTCACAGCCAGAGCTGTGTCTGTGGTGACCACATTACCACTTTTGACCACTCTTGGCATCACACAGAGCCAAGAGTAGAAAAATCAGAAACTGAGTGTTTAGAGCAGTCTGAAGCCTGTGCTGTGGGCTCACAGGAACTACTTGTACATACTCTGACTTATGAGTAATATGAGTATCCACCAACCGTATACATATGACAGAAAATAAGGAAAGAAAGATACGAGGTCCCCTTTAGGGAGGAAAAAAGAGGTGAAAAAAAAAAAAGATAAGCTTTTAAAAAAAAAAAAAATTAAATTTATCTTTTAGCATAAAGAAAACAGGTTTCTGCCTCTGCCTGTTTACCAACAGATGTAGTTAGCTGCATAAACCAGCTAGAAAAGTTTTTAGGAAAAAAGTCAAAAAGAAACTAGGTCAAACTTTGAATAATTTGGCATCACATTGGCATAACATCAGCATAACAACGCAGTGCTACATGTGACATCAAATGCAGCGTGATTAGGAGGTGGTTTCTAGCAGTCTGTGTGAAGCTCAGCCCATAGAAAGAGGCTTTGCTAATGAATGATGTTAGAGTACAGAGTGGATGTGTTTTTGAGGAGAAAAATGAGGGGTTGGCATTTATATTTCTATTTTAGTATTTCACCCCAACTGTCAATAAATACTTTACTGATTTCTAGGCTAACAGAGGGGTTCTTTTTTCTGATGAAGGTTTTGTTTTTTATCCTGAGTCTTTTTTAATGGAAATTGGTATGGGGTCTCTAGCTAGTGATTCTCTTATGTGCAGTCCAGTCTGGTGTTTTCAGGTTGGCTGGACTTGTACTGAGGTTCTAATCTACTTTCTACTTTCCCAACATAAATTCAATAAATGTTGGAGGAGACAGGCCGGGAGGGACGGTACTCAATTCTGTGCTCCAACAGTCCTCAACTGCACCTGAGAGGTGTTTTAATCTGTCATCTTACCCCGTCATAGATATACAGGAAAATTATTCTTAAATTATTCTAGTCAGCATTTGTCTGTTGGCAGTTGTTGCCACCTGAGTTCAACTGTTCCAGTTTTTGGATCAAATCCCAGCTGGAAAACACCATTAGCTTCCTTACTAAAATAAGCTGACACAGAGTATTTAAGTCTCACCTCAGTGCCCATGTCCTTCATCCTGGCCAGTGCCAGCTCTCTCAGGTTGCCGTGCTCCACTCCGGAGCTCACCAGCGGCATGGGGATGTCCCTGATGGGAGGATGATACATGAAATGGTTGAAGAACCGCTTTAAACAGGGGTACACTTCACATGCTTAGTAAAGTATTGTGCTATTGTGATATCTGAAAGTATCCGACCACTGAGGTTTTTCTATACTCAGTGGAGGTGAGAAGAGGGGTAGGAGAGAAACAGACAGACACTTATATCAGACTGAAATGCACAGAATTAGCTCTTAGCTGCCCAAAATCTGGCACCTAAATTTAAAGCTGACTACTCTTCTCACAGACTTCGCTATAAAATCTGATGTCTTTTTGAAACGAGACAAGCTGCCCCCTGCTGGGCATTAGAAAATGCATATTTGAATTTTATTTTATATGCAGTCGACTACTACATCTCTGCATCACTGTGGTGACCAAGAAAATAGTGAAGAAGTGGCTAAAAATGTGAAAACTGGCATTTGTCTAAACCTTACCAAGTAATTCATTTGCCCAACTCAAACCAATAAGCAAACAAAAACAAACACTTAAAAGTCGGATTCATGGTCCTGCATTGTGGTCTGTTTGCAACATGCTTTGGCTATGCAGAAGGAGGGATTCTGTGAACTGAATCCAGTCCTCCAAAAAGCCAACAATAGCACAGACTTGAACAAAAGCGGCCCACAGCTACATCTAAACATGGGTCTGCAAAGCTCTGAGCAGCACCTATGGACTGCCAATGCAACGCCATGCCGGGAGCTTAACAGGGGACTTAAGCTCATGTCATCTGAGTGGAGGTCACTTGTTTAACTCATCCACCAGCTTGGGTCGTTCTGCTGTCCAACTCCCCATCTGCCTTCCTATCTGGACTTCTGTCAGTTGTTAAATCACCCAAATTAACCAGGTGTGCTATCTTAAGGATTCTAACTTTAAAGCTTTTTTGTTTCATTCCTTACAGTGGAACTTAGGGAAGAGGATTAGGGCCCCTGAAAAAAATATTTTTGCGTCATGACTTTTTTTCCCCTCAGAATTCTGAGAATAAAGTCAGAATTTTGACTTTAATTTCAGAATCCTGATTTTGTTTCTCAGAATTATGAAAAAAAAAAAAGTCACCCACCTCCCTAGAAATGTAACTACATGTCACATCAACGCAGCTCGCAACTATTGTGATTGGCCTGTTCATTACCATCGATTCATCCTGTACATTTCCGGCTACTTTTTCACCACAGTGTTTAAATTCATCAGTGAGAGAATAACAATCATCACCTCAATATAAGGAATAATAATCACAGCATTAATAAAAGAACTAACAAATGTCAGCAAATTCCTGGAAGGAGATTGCTGAAACTATTGGAATGGATGTGAGGGAATGTACGAAGAAGTGGAAAAACTAGAGGGACAAATATGTTTGTCTCTGAAAAAAAAAACTGACCACAACCAAGAGTGGGGACCCAGGAGGGACAAAAGTCCCAGCTTTTTATTTGTTTCGATCGTGGTTGGCACCGCACATAAAACACGGGTAGAATACCACAAGTTAATTATTACATAATGCACCACACACAAGCATAAACGTCGGCCACTTACTTGGGTTACGTCGTAGGCTCTACAAAGATTCACCGCAGAAGTCTAAATCAGGCCTAAGAAACAAGCTGTTTTAGCTTCTCTACTCTTAAGGCTGAAACTTTGTTCTACTGCAAATGCTACTCTGAAGCAATTTTGTGCATGTCAGAAAATGCAGCTAAAAGGGAACCTAGTGTGTTAAAATGTGATGCTGAGGAGTAAATGAGAATGTCTTGATTTCCCCGATATCTTATCAAACTGATATATTTTGCTGCTTAATACTTTGCTGCTTGACTTAACTTTGTGGTGAGATCTTTGAGAACTTGTAGCTCCACCAGTACCACCAGCATCAAGTTTACTTGCTCACCTCTGCACTCTGTACACTCGCGTCCAGGGCGGCACCAGTGCCAGAATCCTAGCAACAAGGTCCACCAGAGCGCTTGGTGTGTAGCTCTTGTACCGACCAGTCTTCCACAGCTCATACAGACCTGTGCCTCGGATCACCAGGGTGGGGTAGAGCTTCAATCCATCAGGCCTGAAAGCTGGATTCTCAAAAAACTCCTGGAACAAATAAACAGATCCATGTTGCACTTTAAACTCAAGGCTTAACAATTGAGATCAGTTCACAAAGGCACAGCTACCACTGCAGTTTTCTTTCTGGAATAAACCTCATAATTTGTTTGAGACACAGCTTCTTTAAACTGAGGAAAGGGGAAAAGAGTGAAAAGAAAGCAAATAAGAGTGGATCTGACTTCATTCATATTGCTTTTCCACATGGAGCAAAGAAATGTGTCTGAGTATTCAATAAAAATGGGCCTATTTTCATGACTCCTCCATCTAAAAGCAGATATCCATTGAGCTTTTACAAAGCTGAGGACACCACAGTGCTCAGTTATTCAATTCAAGGAAAGAAATGTTGCTGTCTGGTGCTGTGTAGAGAGAGGAATCAGTGTGATTTCCAGTCATTCTCCTCCCCTCTGCGCTCGCTATCATGATCAGGACCGTGAAAATCTGGAATGGAGGCGCATTCTCCAAAATAGGCCGCATTATCGGTATCTCATAATCTCCCCCTCTCTCGTCACAGCTCATAATCACACGAGGACATGTCCCACATGGCCCTGCAGTGCAGCTAAAGGGAGGGAGGTGAGGACGGAGGGGGGAGCCAATCTGACAAATAACAATGCTTCAATACTTAAAGAAGGAGACTTGAGACTATTATGGGGAGTTTGCACCTGCTACTATTTTGGATCGCGCATCACAGTCTCTGTTGGTTGGTGGAGAAGAACCTTGTTAAGGATGCCTCCCCTGGGAACAGGAGCATCTGTACACAGGAGATAAGTGATGGAGGATCTCAGGCTGGGAGGAAGTTGTAATCGAATTTCATTATCAGAACAAGCGTGATGTGCACAAGGAGGATGCAAAGTTCTCCTGTTGCTGCCCTCTGCAGCCTCACACTGGTCTGGGATGCAGGCAGACAGTCGGTACTCAGTGGGATCATTACAACAGATACAAACCACAGATAACAGCTGCATAGAAAGCATGTCTGATTGGTTGAGATTAATGCAAACAGAAAAGAAAATGAGGATATCCCTGCTTTCCGTAAGATGGCAAACAGAGGCTCTCAGTCGGATTATTATTAGCTGTCTTTCACATTTAACACCCCACCACTGAAATATTGGCTGTTGTTTGCATCATGTGTGCATCATTTACTCCCCATTTTCATCGCACGAGCTGGAAATTTCATTCATATTTCATATCCATTCTCTTCTCCTGCTTAATCCTTTTAAGGGTCACAGGGAAGCTGGAGTCTTTGGGGTAAATATGGCTAAAATTAACATTACATACATTTAGCTCTATACTAAGAACACAAATATTAAGGTTAAAACTGAGGTTATTGTACTCTGCCCTAAAAATATTAGAAATATGATATCTAACCAGATACTTACTCCGGATGGCATTACTTTTGCCTCCAGTGACACTGTGAGGAATCTTGGAGTCATTTTTGACCAGGATATGTCTTTCAATGTGCATATTAAACAAATATGTAGGACTGCTTTCTTGCATTTGTGCAATATCTCTAAAATTAGAGGCATCCTGTCTCAGAGTGATGCTGAAAAACTAGTTCATGCATTTATTACTTCTAGGCTGGACTATTGTAATTCATTATTATCAGGTTGTTCTAAAAGCTCCCTGAAAAGCCTTCAGTTAATCCAGAATGCTGCAGCGAGAGTACTGACAGGGACTAGAAAGAGAGACCATATTTCTCCCATATTAGCTTCTCTTCATTGGCTACCAGTTAAATCCAGAATTGAATTTAAAATCCTTCTCCTCACATACAAAGTCTTA
>VUQI01031422.1:19657-31111 GCA_015106735.1 Paratilapia polleni
CCAAAAAAACTTTTTGCTTGACTCCAATACATAGGTTAGGATTAGGGTCACCAATGATGACTTAGAGGGTTAAGGTAGATTCTATTTTCTATGATATCTAAGTAAATGGACCCTAATTGGAGATGGACATAAGAGATAATTATGTCCTTCGGAAGTTTAAATCACACTGAATCACATCTTTATAGGTTTATTGTCCACTTGTGAAGATTTGACCGAATTTTGACTCCAAGAAAGAAGTTGATTTCTGACCTCATTCACCTTTCCTCACGTCTAATCTCCGTGTCTCCTCTTTGCCTCTCCCCCACCTCTTTTGGATAAGTCGCAGTTAAATTGAGGCCACTGAATTTACACCCATGCACAGGTGTCATCATGTATCCTTTAAGACCTGCCATCAATCCTTGCAATATTTGAACACAATTCACACCAATCAAGCCAAGTCATCCATATTAGTCTTATTCTATAGCTAACGCTTCAGTGCTTTGGCCTCTCCCATGGCTTCTGATGCCAGTGGTTCCAGTCTTGAGTTGAACAATTTTATGGTGCAATGCCAATGCCAGCTTTTTGGCACCAGTCTTTTTTAAGTGGAAACGTGTGGAACAGGCTCTAGATTAGCCACCGGGGCACTGGAAATAATATATATGACTAATACAAATGTAGCATTTCCTACATTTGAAAAAATGTAGCACTTGTAAAGCTAGTAGTATGTCAACATGATTTCTAAGACACCGGATTAGTCCACAATATCAAGGCACTATATAAATGAGTTTAGTGCCTCACAAATGTGATGCAGCATGCAAAAACCAGGTTAAAATTCCAAATTTTCATTTTTTAACTTTTTTTTCCCTAAAATTTCAAAACTTCTAAATTAACAGGCAAAAAACAGATTTCACTTATCTATCTTTGTATATTTTCTGTGAATTTTTAACTTGACAATGTCAAACTGTGTCTGCTCTTTGAATTATTGTGGTTTAGTAAAGCTGCAAATAGGTGAATAGTCACTTGTAGCACATTCATAAATGATTAAACTTCTGATAAAAATTCCACTAGGTTTACAAGGAACAGTGTTATCGCCACTAGAAAGTTTGGTTGTTGATTGTGTCATTGCGTGGCTGTTTTTGTGTGCAGATGGGATTCTCGGTCTGTGTTTTTGGTCAGCTTTTCTGTGCTGGTTGGTTGTTTTTTTTTTAATTGGTAAATGATGACTAGTTGATTTGATATTTATGGATATTCAGGGTGATAAAAATTTAACACAATTTGAAATGACTCACTCATCACATGTACAAGTTTCAAAATAGTATTAGAATATTGCCCTTTCTATGGCCTCTCCTCACTTTTTTAACCTTCAAAACTCCGAACCATCTGTCCAAATCAAACAACTTTCTTTTAAATTCTAGCAGATTTTGAAATACATATTAAATGAGCTGCAGGTCACATGTTATTTTTTCCACTCAATCGAATAGACAAAGCATTTTTGGCTCCATAGTTCTCTCATCAGCAATAGTCATGTGTTACAACAACGAGATACAGATAACATGCAGCATCAGCATGTGACACCAAACCTATAATGGGGAAGAGACGTGAAATTTTGAGTTAAATGTCAGTTTTCTGACAGAATATTGGGTATCTGATCTGCCCAGTGTGTTGCAACAGAGATGGTTTTGGGAAGATGTAATGTAGAGCTGCAGAATGAGGGCAGGTATCTATTCCACATATAGCAGCATGCTGTAATTTTATACAGGGCCAAACATCTGTTGCCTCATTTATCAACGAGCTTCACCAGGATGCTGTGGGCTTTGTGAATCTCTCACATTTCTTTCATTTTTGTCACCTCTCTGCCTCCCATATCTCATCTGTCTGTCTCTTTCCTGTCTCCTTCTTCCCCCTTCGCTTTTTTCTGTTTCCTCATTTCACTCCTTTTTTCTTCACATGTGTGCCAGAGGAATTCATCAGAGTGGGAGGGGGAGGAAAACATTGCAGAAAGTTTCACTAAACAAAACTAGGATGGAGCAGTGAAGGGACCAGAGAGAGCGCGCTGAGGGATTTCTCAAAAGGGGGACAGTGTGGTTGTTTGCAGGTGGTTGATGGTACTCCCTTTTTAAAAATGAATTGTTTATTAACTGTACCTGTTTAAAAAAAAATTTTTTTTTGACACTTTTGTGAGAAATTGCAAATTGATGCCTGCAATTAGCATGTGTACAGCCACAGATGGAGGTGGATGTTCTGTAATCTGACTGTCTCATCAGCAGCATTATCCAGTTTTCTCCATGTGGATGAGCATCTTATTTATCTTTCTCATTTTGATCATTTTCAACATTTTCAACCAGAATCGGTTTAAGTAAAATAGCTGCAATTGCTGAGATGTATAAAGTCTGTGTGGGGCTTTTTCTCTGTTTGCACCATTCAGCAACTGCAAACCACTTTCTCAGTGCAGTGAGAGCTATTGTGTTTGTTGTGTTGCACCGTCTAATTTCACATTAAGATAGTGAAACAGGAGTACAATGTTGAAAACACTTTGCCTTAAGAAATTGTGGCCCTGTTTTCACCACTCGGTTGTCGTTTCACATCTTTTTACATGTGGCAGTTTCCAAGTGCAGTAACTGTTTTTGTGAGGTGGGGTAATGTGTTCTGAAAATCTGCAATCTCTATTCAAGGCGAGTATTCACTCACCGAGTTGTAACACTCTTGTTGTAAGAGTGCTACATGCTGGTGATACAGTACAAGTCCTACTTTTAACAGCTGAACTGCCGCTTCTCTGCAGCTCTGTCCCAAAAAAAGTGCTGCTGAAATTTCAGCTCTCTGAAATGATGTCATTATCACAAGATCACAAGTTTAATTTTGTCTGTGCTTTCAAAGGAGACATCCATGTTGAGCTAAAGGAACAAAGATAGATGTCTGCAAATGTATCAGTGCTGGATACACAGAAATGAGAAAGGCATGATGGGGAACTAAGTGGTGCAGCATGCTCCATCTCACATGCACATTAGCTCATTACATTCAGATATGTTCTCTTCTTGACTTTAACTGAGTTTTAACCACACTGTTAGTTGCAGTGCTTGATATTCTTAAAATAAATATTGAAATTTGGCATAATCCAGGGCTTTACATAATCGTTCTGATCTCGCTCGCAGCAATGCTAGCTTAAATGAATGGTTTGACATTTCCTTAAATGCCAATATTAACCATCTTGCCAAGAGTTAAATAAAAGTATTATGTCTCCACAGAAGATATATCATCCAGCAGCTCTTTGTTTAACTTATATAGAAAACGGCATGTAAAACTCACAAGCTGAAACTTTACATTATGCGTCAGGTTATTTCTTGATCGGGTGCAGCGGATTCTTGAAGTCTCCACTTGGCATTCGTTCAAAGAAAAAAACCTCAAAAGCTGCATCCACACTGGAAGTGATGTGGCGACCAGAGACCCTATAAAGTGAGTGACATTTGGCGACTTCAAGTGACAACAGAGAAAAAATAACCACTGGCAACACAAAGTGGACAGTACCCAAGATAAAATTTTCCCAACTTCCAGGCAAGCGACTGAAGAGACTACCAGTGAGAGTGCAGGATACCATTGATTGACATATGACCCGGTAGTAAATACATTAGTGGGTTACCTAGGCAACCGGGGCCTAGAATATCTGCAAGCGACCAGAAGTCAGCTTCAAAGTGATGCATGATGAGCGAATTGCTTCCAGTGTGGACGCAGTTTAACAATTTCATCAGGGGTCACAAAAGAAAAGATTTTAAAATAAGGAACCAAACCTACAAAAACCATTTACTGAATGCTTGCATAAATGCCAAGTGATTTTATAAACTCCCTAAAAGCATTTTTATTTTTTTTTAAATGTGCTCCTTCTGCTAGCATGCTAATGTTGCTAATTTAGCGCCTGCTATAATGAAAAAATTTACTGAAAGTGCAGATTTACAGTTATTAGCTTTACTAACTACACCACTGACTTTGCCTTGATGCGTGTTAGATTGTGAAAGATTTCATATCTGGCAAAACTTGAAAATCTTGTCTGAAATGAAATGCACTCTAATTCCTTATGATTGCAATCCAGTTTGTTTGTTTAACAGCTTGAAATTGTAAATGTCTGTAAATTTCACTTCAAAGGGCGTCTTTCTCTTCAGATTACCTATTGCACAAAAATATATTTCTTACTTATTACAGTAATCTCACTGGTTTTCTTTCACTAGTTTTCACGGCTTTTCTGCCACCAGAATTTGCATGAAACTGCAGCGACGTAACCATGACACCCACTCCAAATTGGTCTGCAAGCTGCCCCGTAAGGTTAGCACTGTCTCCTCACAGATATAACATTCTGGGTCCAAACCTGGTGGTCGGCTGGGGCCGTTTCTACTTCCAAGTTGTCACGTACTGAGGCTTGGTCAGGACTCAGAGGCTTAACATTAAGAT
The DNA here is from genome assembly GCA_015106735.1 of Paratilapia polleni. Taxonomy (NCBI): domain Eukaryota; kingdom Metazoa; phylum Chordata; class Actinopteri; order Cichliformes; family Cichlidae; genus Paratilapia; species Paratilapia polleni. The sequence goes on from VUQI01031422.1 coordinate 24,074, forward strand.
GGGTATCCTTTAGCACATTTTTTTAATGTGTGGGTTAGTCCTGTAGAGTCAATAGGAGCCGTTCAGCGTCTGAAAGAAAAATGTTCTGCTAGCATCACTGTAGCAGGACACATGCAACCCAAGGACACGTAACCATGGAAATTGAGGAAAGAAGCTTTTTTTTTCCAATGGCAGAAGTTTGCCATTGTGAAAGGGTGCATTTTAACTCAACACATATTTTTTTCTCTTAAACCTAATCACTTACTTTTAGTGCGTAAATAAAAGCAAACAGCGACAGAATTGTATCACAGAATTCCAACTGTTATGTTCTGGTTGGAGGTTGCATGATTGCTTTCTAGGTTTTTGTAGGTTTTTGCTTTCCTCATGTTGGAAGTAATAAATAAATAAAATCAAAATGTTAAAGTTTCAGAAGTTAAGACATGATGAGAAGGGGTTACTGACCAGGCATCAGCGTGCGAGCAGCTCAGATCTGAGTGATGAACTCGTTTGCATGTTCTCCCTGTTCCTGCATGAGTTACAGTCCAAAAACATGCATGTTTAGGTTAATTGGTGATTCTAAATTGAGCGTAGAGGTGGACATAAATGTGAATTGTTGTCTGTCTCTCTGTGTTAGCTCTGTGATGGGCTGGCAGACTCTCCACTCTCTATACCCTGCCTCTTGCCCAGTGCCAGCTGGGATAGGTTCCAACTCCCTGTGACCATCTATAGAGTAAAGGATATGGCTAATGGATGGATGGATATACTGTATCAACACTGGTTTACCCGCATTAGTCAACCTGGCCTTTGCTCATCTGATGATCAGAAGCACTTGACCGTAGTTCAGTCATTTTAAAGCTGAAGGAAATCTGAGTGATGAACTCATTTGGACTGAAAGTATGAACAACTTATGAAATGCTCTCTGACCACCTGGCCGCTATGGTGCCCTCCACCACACTGCACCATGATCTGCCAAATTGTCACTAATCAGTCATTTGCTCCTTTCTGCTTTGTGCCACATGACAACAGACTGCTCTACTTCCCAGTCTCAAAAAAGGGGGAAAAAAAAAAAAATCAAAGTCAGGATGGAGGCTTCTTTATCCCCAGCAAACCCAAGCAGTTCTCTCTCTCTGTCACAACTAGACATCAAAGTAATTTATGTGTTGGGTGTGCACACTTGTGCATGCCTGCTGGTAGGAAAAGTAATTGCTTACTCTAAATTAGTTAGAGCAAATAGGGTGAGAATCTAATTCCACATTTATTACAATTATCTTTAATAGGTCTGTCTATTGTCAGACGTGTGCTGAAATTGCATGGAAATGAATTGGGCCGTCCGGGTTCAAAGATTAAAGTGAAATACAGCTCACAATGAAGTCGTTTAATGAAGTGAATGCTTTTTCAGTCATCTCTGTTCTCTTCCGCTCTATCAAAGTTTTGAAATGCATGAGGAGTTCATTTTGGGCTGCATGTTTATTGAATCGATTTTGTCTGAACTCCCAAGATTCAAGTTTTGATTTTTGTTTGCATTTTTATACTTTTCTACCCATTTGGGACTAGTAGGACCCCTTTTGGTCTGAGATTTCAAGTTATCAAGAGTTTGTACATTGTGTATATCAGAAAAAACATTTTGCATTTTTTTATATGAGGTGAAGTCATGAAATGGGGTTTAATGAATCAGTCAGCTGCTCAGAGAACCCTGATTACCTCTCCTACTACAGTATGTTACAAGCCAGTTTAATCCAATTTCACTTACCCTGGTAACCTTCTTATTTCTTGACTTGTCCTTATTTTGGGTCATGACACGAACTATAACAAACTACAACAGTTTGCAGAGCAATGTGCACTTAAATAGCCGCACTGAAAAAAAAAATGAAAATGTGTCTTGTTTTCATAACTTCTCTTTTTCCATTCACTGGGTCTGATTGGCTTGTCAGGGTATGAAAGAGCTAGGCTGCACTTTACAGTGCTGAGAGAGATTATCGCAGAGGCAGACGCTACAAAATGAGCTCCAAAAGATTGAAAGATAAAACAAAAATAAAATGGTTCTGCTCATGGGCAAACCTGTAACAAGGCCCAGTTAAGAGAGCTGTGTTGGTTGCAACTATGTGCTACCACCATGGTGTAGACTGTAAAATCTTGAAGCAAGACCTGACTGTAGGATCCAGTATGGCTGGTTGACTCTTATGAGTCTTAGACTTTCCATGTCCATGACTTTGAGGAAGTCCCTGTGGGTTCAAGTGACATAAATTTCATCATCAGAGGGCGACTGCAAAGCTCTGTACAGATGTCTGCATACCATCCAATTTGTTGTGACACTACACGGCATGGGAACCAACTACGCATGTGTCCTCCAAGCATGCTTTAAAGAGGACTACAAAATGGAATAATAGGAACAGCTACTCATCTCTGGAGTCTGCAGCTGTCCATGTGAGTGTCTGCAAGAAAGTATAATCATCTTACATCTTAACACCACATATTACGCTATTGAAAATTAGGAGGTGGGTGCATCAGTTGCTCTGCGAGCCTCTGCTAAGCAAGGGTTACCAGTAACAGCCTACTCTGTGTAGGTTTGCATAGACATTTATCTTTATCAGTGCAAGAAATACTTGTGCAAGAAACAAAAGTTCACTGTGATTTGCTTTTAAAAAAATAATAAAAAACTACAAAGTTAGAAAAATAATAATACTTATGTTTTAATTCATTGACTAGCTATAAAAGATTTAGATTTTAACCATTTTGTGCGTATATTTTTACAGTGTGGGTTAATTTTTACTTATTGTACATTTTTTTTTCCAATATAATATTTTTACTATTAAAATTTTATGTTGTAAAGTTAAAGAGCATGGTCAAACATAGGGATGTTTTCTTCTCATCTATATAAAAGAGTTTTGTTACTGTTTGCATTGATTTTGATACTTACTACTTTTTTAATATCCATAGGATACTGCAAATGAAATATATGTTTCACAGCAGTATAGTTCTGTTCTTACCTTTAACCTCACACTACAGCTACAGGCTCTATGTAGAACATTCATTGACAATGTATGATATAGCAAAGAAGCCTCAGCTCTCCTGAAACAGGGCTTGTATTTGTCCATACTAAATATTCACTATTAAATGTACAACAAAGAAAGTTTAATATTTAAAAAAAATACTTGAGTAAGTACATTTCCTTTATTCAAATTGTTTTTGTTTGAAGTGCTCTTTATAGAGACTTCAAATAATGGCAGTTCATGGCGTGGTCATGTGTAATACAAGCCTTCGTCAGAGAGTTAAACAGATTTCATGAAATCAGTGGCTCTTTTCTAGCAGTCTTCTATCAGTAGCAGTCTTTTGGTTGTGGTGTTCCACCAATAGGAATCTTGCATTTGTTGTGCTCCATCAACTAACAAATGTGTTTTCAAGGGGGCTTAAAGCATGATGTCTCCCTGCCTACTACAGTGTAGTGTGTTTGAAAACCTTATGGAGCTTTCAGGGGGTTAAATTATATAACCCACAGTGCAGATGTTCTTTTGTAAATAAGTGTAATATTCTGTAGTAGCCCATATCTTAATATTGAAGAAAAATGTGGCTGAGGCAGATCAAATGTGTTATAGGTGTAGTGCAGTTAGTTATACTTTACCTTCATATTACTTCTGTAAATGTCACTAAAACTCAAAGGCTGGTGCTGGGGAGAAAGGTGAGACGATGATGCAGGTGGGGCAGGTCGGGAGAGCTTTTAAGCATCCTTTCTAAGGGTTCATGGATGGAGCTGTTGTAGCCTTTCAGAATCTAAAATGTTCATGTTCAGAACAACTGAGGAATGTACGGAACACAAAGAAATATTTGCAAAAGCATGAAAGGAGGGATGAATGTTCTCCTGGGTGAATTTACATTAATAGATCAAGAAAAGAAAGGAGCACATTCTCTGTGTACCGCATTTGTAATCCACTGAACTGAGCTGATAGCCACCTTTGCTGTGCAACACGTCTCCTTTGAGGTCTCTGATGTTCATCCACCTTTGCAGCTGAGAGATTACTATAGTGGCACTTTAACATACAGATAGACTGAGCCATAATTAGCATAAGGAATAAAGACACGTAGCCAAGTATTTGCATAAGACACAGCACCGGTTCAGAGGAGGGCATTTATACTTCACATGCATTTTTCTGTATCTCACTGAGTGGGTTAGGATGTTAATACTTCATAAAAGGATGTCTTCTAGTGTTTCATCATACTGTATTAATTATCCTTAATAGTTATGAGGTCGGTCAATAAGCAGGATTCTGATTGGCTTGTGACAGCATGGGGGTCACCAGGGTCTCCTCTTATTGGTATAAATCATCCGCTGGGAGACACAGTGGCCCCTCTTGCTGTGAGCATAAGTGGGTGACAGAGCTGTCCTGACCCCCAAGGTGCAGGTTGGTCTCAGAATAATAGTATCTGTTCCATGTTTAAGCAGAATGTATAATTTAAAAGGGGCAATTTGGAAGAGCGACATTTCATTATGATGACTGTGTCGAGAGGAGAAGGAAAGAGGAGGAGTTTCTCAGATGGGGATTTCTCAGCAGGCACACAAAGGTTTATGTATTTTTTTTTTTTTTTTTTTTTTTTTTTTTTATACCTTCATAGAATTGAATTCTACTTTAGCTCTGTAATACTCAAAGAGGGTTGTGAGGCCTGAAAAAATAAGCCAGCAGTGCCAATAACTGCAGTTCTTTGAATGGCCACTTAAGGCCCAATTCACAGGTCAGTCCCCATAGACTCCCATGTTAAAATGGCCAACTTTAAAAGAGGAAATAAAGGCAATTGCATCTCTCTATAGCTAATTTCTCCCTTAAACTCATCTGTTTAAATATTATTAAGGCTTAACGTTATTCATTATTAGAGGAGTGACTGCTTTGACTGCCAGGTGGGAGCCGACCCAGAACATTGTAGCTGATAGCTCTCTGCTAGGCTTAAATGCAGCTAATATGAATCACTGAACTAGAGCTCTTTTCCGTGTTTGTGGTTTTGGTGCCTTTTTGGGCCTTTTTAAATACATTTGTCCGACAAATAACATGACTTGTTATTGTCATTGATGACCCCCAACCGGTCGCAGCAGATGGCTGCCCCTCCCTGAGCCTGGTTCTGCCATAGGTTTCTTCCTGTTAAAAGGGAGTTTTTCCTTCCCACTGTTGCCAAGTGCTTGTTCATAAGGGGTCGTCTGACTGTTGGGGTTTTCTGTATAATATTGACGGGTCTTTACCCTAAAATATAAAGCTCCTTGAGGCGACTGTTGTTGTGATTTGGTGCTATATAAATAAAATTGTATTGACTTTAATTGAACTGTAAAATAGTAAATCTGATAGGTAGTTAAATACATAATACTGTCAAGCTTATGTCCACTTTATTTGCGGTGCAGCCTGGAGGTGCTTTCAGCTGATGCCATGGAGACAGTTATGTCACCACATGGTCTCCTGCACTCACTCATCCTTTTTCCTTTGTCCTTGTCATGTTCATACATGCATATGTCAATAAGGTTGTGGTCACAGTACTTCTGCATCTAGTTGCCTCTATTGAAGAGGAGCAAGCTTAAAAGGAATTATTATTTTTTTATTTATTTTCTTTAAGTTGCAGCTTTCAAATGCAATGTTTTAAACAGCTCAACAAATATCACCAAACACTAAGTATACTAAAAAAATATTTTTGTGCAGTTTGGCACACAATGTATTTGCTAGCTAAAGGCTGTATTTTGAAAAAAAAGGTTAATGGCTTTACTTTGTGATACAGTGAATCTGTTGTGCAGGGCAGATTGTGGTGTCCGTGGACACTGCTAGGTTAGATCCTGGATAGCCACAGAGACATTATAAGAGAGAGACATAGCACTGAAAGAATTCTGAATTGATATTTATAGGAGAATTTTGCAACAGTAAAGATAGTGGTAGAAGTATAACTTCCAGGGGATTTTTTTTTTTAAAAACCTTTTTGTGGGCAAACTAAGCATTTTTATGTATTTAATCAGATTTTACTTAATTGTTGTATATGCAGTGTACAGAATGTCCCTCTGACAACTGAAATTAAAGTTAATTTTGATAATGCTTTAGAACTGCCCAAATAAGTACCCAGATGTGTTTCAGTATGCCTACTGACTAACAGCATTTGCTTCTAGAAAGACTTTGGTAGGAGTCATCAGGTTGAATTTAAGTAGATGATGCTCTTTAGTAACACTTGCCAAGTTCTATTAGTTTTATACTAACTAGGGGTTGGAAAGCATCATAGCTCATGTAACATCTGCTTATACACCATAGAATGTAGTTGGGTAAATCCACAAAGAGCTGTAAACCTTAGAACCAGAAGCAGCACATATCAGCTGACAGCCTGTCCACAAAGAAAGCAAATCTACTGGAGCTCACAACAGAAAATATTATGTGACTCTATATATATGTAAACAAGATCCAAGATATAGCTCATTTAAAGTGGACTGAGGCAGACAGACACATACACTATATTGGCAAAAGTATTCACTCACCCATCCAAATCATTGAATTTAGGTGTTCTAATCACTTCCATGGCTACAGGTGTATAAAATCAAGCACCTAGGCATGCAGACTGCTTCTACAAACATTTGTGAAAGAATGGGTCGCTCTCAGGAGCTCAGTGAATTCCAGCATGGTACTGTGATAGGATGCCACCTGTGCAATAAGTCCAGTCGTAAAATTTCCTCACTACTAAATATTTCACGGTCAACTGTTAGTGGTATTATAACAAAGTGGAAGCGACTGGGAATGACAGCAACTCAGCCATGAAGTGGTAGGCCACGTAAAATCACAGAGCGGGGTCAGCGGATGCTGAGGCGCATAGTGCGCAGAGGTCACCAACTTTCTGCAGAGTCAGTAGCTACAGACCTCCAAACTCCATGTGGCCTTCAGATTAGCTCAAGAACAGTGTGTAGAGAGCTTCATGGAATGGGTTTCCATGGCCGAGCAGCTGCATCCAAGCCTTACATCACCAAGCGCAATGCAAAGCGTCGGATGCAGTGGTGTAACGCACGCCACCACTGGACTCTAGAGTAGTGGAGACGTGTTGAATCATGCTTCTCCA
>VUQI01031423.1:0-10827 GCA_015106735.1 Paratilapia polleni
ATGATGAGACAGCAGCTGCTGGACTGAACGTGCTGCCAGCAGCTGAGCTGCAGGAGACACACTGCACAGATTAGTTGCTGAAACCTGACATCAAGCCTATGCAGGATAATCAGAAGATGAAAACAACACATGAAAGCAGCACATGAGCCATGGTACAAATGCTCTGCACATGTCCAGATCAATCATTGCACTCATTATTGACTGCAAGCAGCAGCACCGATCAGGAAGGATCTGAGTGCAAACTTGCAGCCGATTCTAGTTTCATCAAATAAATGATTGTGACGAAGCTCAGATCTGTTTTAAATCCTTTAGCATTTTAAATTATAATAATCCAATAATTCTGCAGCCTGGTCAGGATTTTTAATCTAAAAACATCACGTCAGTGCTTCTGTCACAAAGTTTTACTTATAATGGAGTATTTTTAAGTAAAAACTGTGAATATTTCTTCTAATAATAATTTCAAATGACTCAGGAGCTCAACTCAGGATGAACACCAGAACGGTGTTTTCAGGCTTTTTAAAATAATTTTCAGGCTTTCGTGCAGCGCTCAAAAGCCTAATACAGCTTGAATTACATGAAAAGTGGTGCTGCAAAAAAGGCAAATTAAACTGAACAGTTCTGCATGCAAGTACAGATATTTCACTTCATAATGAAAAAAGAAGGATAACTAATACTTGTGGGGGTTTGGGAGTGGTAGGCAGTGGGTCACACCACTGCGAGCAACTTTAAAAACTTAAAAACGCGTATTGTTTATTTACTTAGCACAAGTGTTTTAAGTGCATTGTTGCTATTACATTAACATTATAGTCATATTTACAATGATACATTTTCTGGACCATAGACTGTATATAAAAGAAGGCCACTGAGTAGTGAAGTCTTGCCTTGAAGCCTCGAGTGAAGAGTTTTGTCGTTTCCCTCTTGGTGACTTGAAACCGGATATCATGAGCTTGGGGTGAGTCTGATACAGAAACCGAGGGACACTCTGTACTCACAGGCTAGCGACTTGTGAATCACACTGTAAATCATTCCCTACTTTTTCCTCCTTTTTGACTCTAATTGTACACCTTAATTAAAAAAATTAACACCATGTTCAATAAAACGTGAAACTAGTGATTTCAAACATAAACTCATCAGGAAAGTGTTCACTGAGGTCACAGATCCAGTGAGAAGTAGGGTCTTTTCCCCACTGACTTCTGTACAACCAGACTTCTTTTTGTAACCACAGATGTTGCCCCCTGCTGGCCATTAGGAAAAAAATCCAGGTTTAGAGCATTCCCATGTTGGCTTCACTCTTCAGACCCACATGCATCTTTATCATCCCACTGGAGTGGTGTTGATAGTACAAGTCACTTGTGGGAGGACCAATCATATTCCTTCTCTTCCCCTTTGGCCACGTCCCTGCCTTCATTACAAAATGTTCTAATCTGAACTTTCAGGTTCCTTCAATGCAGCCGCTGGTTTCATATTGCCAAGCTTTCAAACTGGCCACTAACAGATGAACTGTTATAGTAAGAACATAATTTCTTTGAACACCAAATTTTTTTGGCAGTCAGTCGAATAACCTCCAAATACCCAAATAATCTCAGAGTTTTGACTATTACAACACAGATGGGTGAAATTCAAACAAACGGCTTCCTGTTTTGGACAAAACTTACTAAAAGAAATATTTGTGAAAATGTTGAATTTCTCTGTGCTCACTGCGGTGCACCTGTAAGGGTTAATGAACTGACCTGCACACATGGACCAGCTGACAGACAGGCAGTTGTTAGAAGTTAACCTCAGGGGAACAGCAGCTGACTCATCCTCACACCTGAGCTTGTTTACGTCACACACAGGTGCGTGCATGTGTGTGTGCGTGTGTTTGTGTGTGTGTGAACTAGAAAACCACACAGTTAGATCAGCAGAGAGTCACTTCTCCCCCCCTACCTCCTCCCTCTCTTCCTCTCCCTCGGAGCCCTCGGTCTGCTCCTCCTCTCCCTCCCCGTCCTCTTCCTCCTCCTCCGGGAACTCTACGTCCGACTCTCCAGGGGCGATGGGGACGCTGATGGTCAGGTTGGGATTCGTCATGTAGCTGTCGTCCTCCGGCACCACGTACTTCTCCACGTGACGGCCTGGGATGAAGAAAAAGATGAACTAATGGACATATTTTTATCCTTATTTTTCTGGAAGATTCATTTATTTTTTTATGAAAATTGATTTCTAAACAGTTTAGAGAAACTCATGTTCAAGGATGCTCAGATAGCAGAGACCAGTAAAAGTAAAGTAAAAAGTCCAGTTTGTAGGATTTAGGGGGAATGACTGGAAGAATCTACATGTAATATTTATGATTATGTTTTTATTAGCATATAAACACTTGAATATAAGACTTAATAAGTTTCCCTTACCTTAGAATGAGCTCTTGATATCATATATATACATATTTAAGGATCTGCTTCCATTGAGTCAACAGGGGGGAGAAGTTTTTTTCAGGGCTTTTCTAGCAGAAAGCCTACTTTTCTTTAATGTTTTTCTGTTTGCAGCTGCTGTCAAGTTAGGTTTAGGCAACAAATCTGTGTGGTTTGGTTTAAGCCTGTATATCAGGTGAAGGGTGGATCTGACTGAAAAATCAAGGGACTCTTCATTCTCATGTGATAGCAACTTGTCAGTTATAAAGTAAGCGTGCCCTAAATCATTTCCTTCTTTTTGACTCTAATTGGACTGTAATTTGCAAAATGAACATCAGGTTATATTAAATAAGATCTGAAACTAGCAACTGAGACCATAAATGCCTCAAGAAAGTGTTTAATGAGGTCAGAGATCAAGGGAGAAGTAGGGTCATTTTCTCTAGAGTTCTATACAATCAGACTGCTTCTTTAACCAGAGGAGTCGCCCCCTGCTGGCCATTAGAAGGAATGCAGATTTAAGGCATTTCTGCATTGGCTTGTCACTAAGGTGCAGCTCAATACAGCACACTGCTCCTTTAACAGACTGATTTCTTTGTGAAGCAACTGAACTCCATCATGGAAACTTCAGCTCAGTTCATTAACAGCACTGTGGTCAAAAGAACAGAAGGTTTCATGTTGTTTATTTAATTTTTAATTTAATTTTAAGAGACACTCCTGTCAATAAGACCTGATGGTAAGCGTGAACTTTGGTGAAAATCTTATCTAAATAGATTGATTAAGCAAATTAATCTAATTTAATTGTGTACAAAAAAATCATTGAAAAGTCATCTGTTGTTTTAAAGGGCAGGTTGCTGCTTATGAGTGACTGTTTCTTGGCAGAGTGTAGCAACTTCCTGGAAACAAAGCTGGTTGCCTTTGGATGGCTCTCAGCCAAGAAGATGTTCGGCCCATAACCATCAAATGTGTTTATATTTTGGTTTATGGATCCACAGCATATAAATACCATTTTCTTTCCTATTAATTCTCAGCTGTCTCAGCCCCCTTAATTGCCTCAGACTGTGAAACAACCCCTGCTTTGGACAGCAGTCCAAAGCCAGATGAGGTGTTCATTGTCAGGTATAGCAAGGACAAAACGTTCTTTAAGGTAACATACCTATGACAGCTCCGTTGGCCTCGGTGTGGATGGTACTCAGGCGTTTCAGCTTCATCATTGCTTTGGCCTCCTTTCGTTTCTGACGACGACGCTTCAGGTTCCCATTAAAGAAATCCACCACCTGCATCACAGACAAAATTAAATAAAACACAGCATGAGACACAGAACAAGCTCTGTGACAGTCTGACAGTCTGATGGACAGACAGGTACCTGTCTGCGGCACCAGGCCAGGCCTCGGGTTATCCTGTGGATGGCGATATGCAGGTTGTTCATCTCGCCATCGTCGTCTGGAGCTGAGAGGTTGTCAGAGCTGAAACTGCTGAGGAGCAGAGCCAGGAAGAGGTTCAACAGCTGGAGACAGAGAAAGACAGCGAGGGAGATATGTCAGGTTTACTTTCTCCATTTAGTTTAGAGCTGCAGTTTGAGAGTCAGGAACACAACAGCAGTTTTTGTAAGGCAGGATCCACATGTACAAGTTTCAGGCTTCAACACTCTCGTCTGACATTCTTTTTAAATGAAGAGATGTAATGCATTGCTGAACAGAACTGTGGATCCGTGCTTGCACTGAAAACTATAACTATCAGTACAAACTCTGCAAACTGATATCTGTATATGAAAATGCAAAATCTGCAGTAAAAGAACAAGACTAGTGGACTGGAAGCTCTCTGGTTTCTATTCATAGCTTGTTTGTAGTTTTGCAGGTTTTGGTTGCATGCCAAAAACAGCCTGTGTGGAGAACAAAAGATGGACTGCATCTGCCATCGGCTATCTTCTAATGACAACTTCCGTTTTTTATAAGCGTTTTAAAAAATGATCACCATTAGTTACCATTGACAGATATCTGCTAGTTTCAACAGAAGCACTGAAATACCAGCCCTTCTCTTCAGAGCCTTTGTCAGCACGCTAACCAATGGGCTCTCAACTGTAAGTCCACTGACCTCTAAAGCCAACAATGGCAGAGAATGGCACAAATGTAGCTGAGTCTCACGGAAAGTCATTAAGGTATTTGGACATAAATCAATTTTTAATCAATTTTTACAATTTACCCTCTGGGGACCAGGAATGTCTGATGCAAGAGTGACAGGATCATCAAGGTCATTAGGAACACAGATCACCGGATGCTGTTAACCCTCGCCGTCATCCAGATGCTTCTTCTTACTTCCTTTCCCTCTTGTTCTTTATTATTTAGTTAACTCATTACACACACACAAACACACACACAATACAGACACAAACCCTCTGTGGTATCATAGTTTCCAGAACAGGTTGATTGTTCAGTGTGTGATGAATAATGCCTGAAGCTCTTGGTAACTGATCACTAAGTTGGAGTGCCCCTCTTAGCCAGATTGCTTTACTTTAACCACAGCTGTGTGTGTGTGTGTGTTAGGTGACAGGTCATGTGGCTCAGGTAGCAGCTTCCTGCATGTGTCTTCTGATTACAGCCAGCAGCCCTCACACCAGCGGACTGACGGGTTTGTTTTGAGCTCAGAGGCACTTCAGCAGCAGGACACGCGACTAGATGCAGCAGAGAAAGTGATATCGTTTATGTTTGCTACCACAAAAACATAGCTTTGTCTAAATTTAAGACAACCCATCCTGCCAGAAATCAGTTCTTCGGATCACTGGAGGAGTGCAAAGTGAGAAGTTGGAGAAGTTGGACATGAACAGAGGTGCTGCACATCGCTGCTTGCAGCTTTAATTGATGGTCATCAGAGAAAGACAAAAGTTTTTTTAAAAATAAACCATCTTCCAACAATTATCACCCCCATTTCCTGTAAAAACTACCGGTCAGTCAGCAGTGGCTTTGTATGTGCTGATCTCTTATCTGGAACATAACCTGCTCCAGAACAGTTTAGGTCTGCAGCATAAGTTACCATGGTGATGTAGCAAGGATTACAGCTGAAGTAACCTGGTTAATCCTGATCCTGCTTCATAGTACAGGCCTCTGTATGGTATTCAGTATCAACCCAGCACCCGCTGCCTTCACACTGTAACACAATGGCTCTCCCTTCAGTGTCACTGGATAGTCCAATAGAGTCCTTCAGCACCTGAGCAAAGGTTTTCCACTAACATGTTGTTATTGTCAACCAAAGAAATGTTGGAGAAGCTTGTTGAAGACGGAACAAATTTGCCTTTTATCAAGTTTGATGTTGTGAAAAGTTGTATTCTGTCAGATCTAATGCCTAAACCTAACCAAACAGCTGAAAAAAAGGTAGAGTTAAGAATGAAAGTTAAAATGAAGTGCAAAAGAATGCGTCACCAGAGAAGACTAGAACTCTTGTCAGCTGGTTCTAACATCTGCCAACCCGCTTTCATCCTAATGCAGCTTTTGCAGGTTTTTGTCGACTCTAAAAGAGAATATCCCTGTATGTCAAACAAAGATGCTAAGGTCGTAACCCTTGTGTTAAAAATATTCCTGATGCCAGTGTGGCTGTGGGTAATGTGTTGTCACTACGGTGTCTTCAGGGTTGTGTTGGTCCAAACCAGCGTATGATAATTATCTGACCATCCATTTCTGTCTCTGTCCATCTATCAAACACATTCACACATCTCATTCACACATATCGATGACAAGCCAGCAACACACACAAACGCACACACAGACACACGCAGACACACTGCAGGCTGGACGTCCCTCGGCTGGTGGCTTGCTATGTAACGGCTTGACCGGACCTACCAGCTTTCCAGTTTCTGGTTGTGTAAGAGGAAACCGGGCCAGTGGGTCAATATCTGACGCCAGGAAGCAAAGGTCTGACGTGTGTGTGTGTGTACATGCATTACTCATGTTGTGAAGACATAATTCTGTTTATGCAGTCACATTACGGGGATTCCCCCCTTATTACCTGCATTAAAAGAAAAGAATTATTTAGTTGTTTGGTAATTTTTTAAAGGATGTTTTCAATCTGCTTTGTGCACATTTTGAAATGTTCAATTATTTTAAGGGGCTGAATTATTTAACTGCAATCAGTCTATTTTTTTTTTCTTACTTTTTCTTTAAACTGAAGGTTTTAATTGTCTAAATTATGTATATTAATTAAACGTCACTGACTGAATGTGTGTGTGTGTGTGTGTGTATTGATCCCAGCTGGTGTTGTGTGTGTGTGTGTGTATGTTCTTGTTTATAGTACTGATCAGTGTTCGGCTGTCACATGCCCAGTTTCACCAGCCCAAATTGCTGGATTCTGATTGGCTGTGCCCTTGACTCAAACACCAATAGATCAATGCTGTTGACTGGTTAACATGGCAACATGCCTCGACAGGTCGACCAATGACCTTGCTGCTTTCCAACAGTCGATAGCAGATTGCAGACAGAAGTCGGTTTTATCAGTTTATTTATTTAACCTACGTGGAAATACGGTTGTCTTTGATTACATTTAATGATATTTTTGGCCACTCGGTGGCAGTAATATCATCATTAGGTTGTCATGGTTAACATGTCAGCAGACAGCCTCCTACATCCACATCCACCAGTCAGAGCAACATGTCCATCTCACTCGAGTTATGCATGTCTCCACAAGATGAATAAAAAAAAAAAACGTTTCTCTTTCCTTTAGCTCAGTTTTTGGTCTCTACCAATGTCAATGCTTCTAAATACTCCACCACGTTGCTCACCGGCTACTCTAACTGTGTCTGTCTGTCATTTGCTGCTGAGCAGGTAAATGGGTTTTTTTAAAGTTTTTTTTAAAGTTTTTTTTAAGACAAATAATTGACTGAAGGCTTTATCTATATAATATCAGAAATATGACCAAAAAAAGAAAAGAAAAATCCAACGCAGCCATCAGACATCTTATTCTATTAGTCCAAACCCAAAGACATTTAGTTTGCTGTCCTAATGGACAAATAAAAGTCTCAATCTTTAAATTTCAGCTGCTGAAATGACAAACTATCTGGCTTCTTTTGCCTAAAGAAATGACTGAAACGATGCAGCTGCAAATTAACTTTCTGTTGACTGCAGCTCTAATGGGTTTATCGACTTGTTGACTGAAACAGGAGATAGAAGAAGTGAGACTAAACACTGAAGCATATGATTTAAAGAGCATTTGAAATAACATTAATTCATCTCAAAGGACAAACAAGGGTCAGAAACCTGTTTAACTCCCAGATGAAGGCTTGTATGCCAAAACACATTGGAGTTTTACAGGTTAAACATGACCATGCCACATGGAGACAAGTCCTCCAACTAAAGATCTAATCTTCCCACTGCGTAAAGCTACCCATGAAAGGACTCTTGAAACAACATATAGGAGTGTTTATGGTGAAAAACTCTGTGCATAAAGGTCGGTGGGCGGTTACAGCACAAATAAATATAATTCCTGAAAGAGGGGACTGGGGTTCCAGTCTCATCTGGGACCATTTTTAACTCGTTTGGTCAACCATCCAAACTATTTGGTGAGATTTAAGAAAAGATCTTAGATTGGGTCAAAATAGACCCCAACACTACATTAATTACACGTTAAAAAGCTGAATTTACCAGTTTGATGAGTTCTGCCTAAGTGGAAACTAACAACGAAACCACACATTTTTCATGCACTTACTCTCACGGCCACGAGAGAGTAAGAGTAAATTTTAAAAGCATAACTGTGGGTTATGATAAGCTGCTTGTACAAATGACTCCAGGCTTCATTCAAAACACAGGGCTCCACTTTCAGACTCTACATGGGAGTTTGGACTTGACAAGTCTAACTCAGGAGTCTAAACACTCAAAGATGAGAGGACTGTTTGAAATTACTCTCAGCAAGTCAAAATATCTACAGAACGACCAAATCCTTGACTAGATTTTCCCTGATTTTGTTCACTAAACGAAGTAGGATTAGACACTGTACTGGAGTGTAACTTGTTTAAAGTGTAATATTGTTAAACTGCAGAGCAAAATGTGTGAGGGGTGACAGCATTGGACTTATTTAACATAGCTCTACAACTCTTAAGTTTTGAGTAACTGATTACTTTTAACAACAAACGTTGGTGAGACATCCACCCTCTTTTGAAGATCCAAAATGTTAATTTGATGATCTCCAAGCCACTGAGTTTACTTTGTGACACGGTGCTCCATCATGCTGGAAAATGCACAGATTGTCACCTAATTGGTCCTGCATTGTTTGGAGGAAGTTGATCTCTGGGGACGGTTTTAGTATGGTCAGTCCTTAAAAAGCAGAAGCCCACAAACCATGAAACACAAAATTTGTGCGACTGCCAAAACTTTTGGCCATGACTGTAGAGAGCGATATTACTGTAAACTGTAACGAACTGGGTCTAATGACTGGAAACCCTGTACGTTGTGCCTGAAATTCAAAATGTCCCTAAACCAAAACACAAGGATCACATGAAACTTTTAACCTGCATAAATAAAGTATAAAACAGGCTGGAGGCCATAAATCTGGAGTCATGCTGACTTAATCTAATGTGACAGGTGTCTCCAGCAGGACAGCCAAACTGGAATAAAGCCTTGCTGGTGTGAGTAGGAAAACCCCTCTAAGAAACAGCTAAATCTCACAAGAGTGTGTATTGGGATGATGATGCATGTGAGTTGCATACACTGAGAGAGAGAAAGTTCGCATGTGTGTCCGTGCATTAGTTGTGGATGTGTTTATGTTTGGTGACAGCATGAGCCATCTGTGAGTGGGAGCGTGTGTGTCAATTTTTGAACCACCTGATCCCCCCAAATTCACCTCGTTTAACTCGTTAAACGGATCGTACCAATTAGCCCGGGGACTGGGCCAACTCTCCACACACACACACAAACACACACACGCACACACACACACACACGCACACACACACACACACACACACGCACACACACAATCTGTGAAAGGAGAAAGTCAAAGGCACAGCTGAGCCACTGGTCGAGTACATGGACGACAGAATTTATTATTTATTTCCATGTATTTTCGATTTGAAGGCATATTTGACACGTTTTCAAAGTTCAGGTAATATTTTTCTTGCTGTTACTGCGTCTACTTTAGTTTCATTTCATTTCACTTCAAAGAGCTGCACAGATAAAGCTGCATAAATCTCTGTTCTATTAGCTGTCTGCTTTATTAAGCTGGTGATGGTGGTTTAAATCCATTATGCAGTTTCTGTGTAGGTGAACAAGGCAGAACATCACTTCTTCAAATTACAGCCATTGTTTGTGTTGTCTCTTTTCCATTTTCCTGAACCTGAATTACATGATTTTATTTTGTATTTCATCTGTACTTTCAGTGGCTGAATTTTCACACCTTGCATCTCTTTTTTCAAGAGCTTTATAAATATCTAATCTAATAATGTATTAATAAGGACTATTATCTTACAATGGTTTAACTGGATGCAAATTTATCTTTGATGGAGAGCGACATCTGATCAGGGCTTTCTGAATTTATTATTCATCCGGTGCTAATAAACCTTCTCATTATCTCAGTTCTGCCCACATTATGATTGGATCTCTGGATGCAAATTAGCTCGACGGAGCCGGGAAACGTCCAGCTCAAGGAAAGTGAGACTGCAGAGATGAGTTAAACTTCCCCTTTGCAGATGAAAGGCTTGCCTGTAGCTGTTTGGTCAGGCAGCCCAAACAAAGTCCTTCAAGTCAGTAGCCATCCTTTTAACCCCTCCAGACAGTAAATTTGGAAGCCACCAGGGTCAGTCCATACACAGTCAGTCAAATCTGAAATCTGTTGTTTGATGAAGCCATGCAAAACTACACATTTTAAAACCAGATCAGAGCTGGCTGTGATTCATTCCATATCAGAATAATTTTCTAATGCAAAATTCACTTACCTACATTTTTACTACTATAAGAAATCAATTAAAAATTAATGTTCTGCATTCAAAAACACACTAAAGTCAAGGCAGCGTAATACAAATTTTGATCCCATTCTTAGCTTTATATGCATCATAAATATATTAATGAAATAATATTATTCATTCATTCATACATAGCTCACATACAGCTCTGGAAAAAATTAAGAGACCACTGCAAAATTATCAGTTTCTCTGATTTTGCTATTTATAGGTACATGTTTGAGTAAAATGAACATTTTTGCTTTATTCTATAAACTACTGACAACATAACTCCCAAATACAAATATTTTCATTTAGAGCATTTATTTGCAGAAAATGAAAAATGGTCAAAATACCAAAAAAGACCTCAAATAATGCAAAAAAAAAAAGTTCATATTCATTTTTAAACAACACATTACAAATGTTTTAACTTAGGAAGTGTTCAGAAATCAATATTTGGTGGAATAACCCTGATTTGCAATCACAGCTTTCATGGGTCTTGGCATGCTCTCCACCAGTCTTTCACATTGC
>VUQI01031424.1:0-10177 GCA_015106735.1 Paratilapia polleni
AGACTGTGTGGAGAAAGTCTCCACCTTTATATTTCTAGGGACACATCTCTGAGGATCTTTTGTGGTCAGCTAATACAACATCTGTGATGAAGAAGGCTTAACAGTGCCTCCACCTCTGGAGAGTTCTAAGGAGGAATAAACTGACCTTTTACTGCTCTACAGTTGAAAGTGATAAGGTTAGCTGAAAAGATTATAGGCTGTCCTTTACCTTCTCTGGATGAGTTTGCAAGCTTTTATGACATCTGTCCTGTTTTTAGTACTTCTTTGTTGCTATATTGTTGTTATATTATATTATGTTTTAACTTGTCTTACCGCACCTTCAGATGTGGCATTTTGAAATTTTGTTGTACAATATCTGTACAATAACAATAAAATCTTATCTTTTTTACTTATAGTTTTACTTGGTATTTAATATTGTACTGTAATAATATCCTTACATGTTCTACCCTGTAGTTGCACTAAACTGTACTGTGAATCTTAAAAATAAGTCATTCACACGTGAAGTAGTTTTATATCATTTTCCATGGTACAGTGTGTCATTATAACACTTTGTGTTATAGTGCAACAGCAGGTGCAGGAGCTTGTAGTATCTTTATTGCTGGCCATGGATTGTTGGCTCCGTGACCTCAGCTCCTTGTTGTTTCTGCCAAGCTGGAAAGCGCAAAAATCTTACTCCACCGCAAAGGACTTCCATTCCCATCGTATGTACGGTTGTGTCATTTTTCAACACAGCAGCTCACCACTCTGATGAGTTTCTAATGTCCACAACTTAACTTTAAAACCCAAAAACATCTGTCTCCGTATATGGTAAATGGACTGGTACTTATATAGTGCTTTTCTACTCAGTTTTGTGTACTCAAAGCGCTTTATACTGCAGGCCACATTCACCCAGTCACACATACATTCATACAGCACTTTTATCTATACTTAAGTGCTTACTAACATTCACACACACTCACACTCCGATGAATGCATCGGGAGCAACGTGGGGTTCAGTATCTTGCCCAAGGATACTTTGGCATGCAGACTAGGGGAGCCAGGGATCGAACCACTGACCTTCCGATAGTGTTCTATTGTGTGGTTTGTTCCGTTTGTTTTGTTTTTCTATCCATATATGCTTTTACTCCATTGGCATTGTGTTTTGGATCATTGTCATGTTGAAAAAGAAGCTGGTACCAATCAGATGCTTTCCAGATGGAATAGTATGGTGGATCACAATCGGACGGTATTTTTCTGCATTCATAATTCCATCAATTTTGACACCACTGCCTGAAATGCAGCCCCCAACTATGATGGAACCTCCACCATGTTTTACAGATGACTGTAGACACTCACTGTTAAACCTCTCTCCTGACCTCCTCTGAACATATTGATGGTGATTTGGACCAAAAATTTCAGATTTCACTCCGTAACACCTGTTGCCATTGAGTCCAGTTATTATGTAATTTGGCATACCGCAGCCTTTTCTCCCTGTTTCCCTTCCTTAAGAATGACATTTTGACAGCCACGCTTTCATTCAGACCATTTCTGATGAGACTTCAGCAAACAGTAGATGGATCAACTGAAGGGCCAGATGTATCTCTCAGGTCCTGTGTCAAGTCTTTGCTGGATTTTTTCATTATTTCTTAAGGATATGACTTTCAGATACTGTTCATCTGCTATAGATAATTTTTTAGGCCTGCCACTTTTTTTTTTTTTTGGTCTTTCACTTGTCCAGTTTCCTCAAATGTTTTTAAGGTCATGCTGCACACCGTGCTGTGATATGCCAAGTTTTCAACTAATAGCTCTTTGAGAATAACCTTGGTTCAAAATATTATTCTATGACTTTGTTGTCTTTGGCATGTTTTATAGATTCAGCTGAAGAAATGGGAACAAATTATGTGTTTTTAGACAGGTTGCTAGTAACAAAGTGCCTAAAGATACAACTGAAAAATTGGTTCTTTCCAAAGTTCTCTTTTATTGTTTAGACACAACACTGGTTCATCCCTGTAGTTAGGTGCAATTTTTATCGATGATCAATGATTCATAAGTCAGTGCTAAGTGACTGAACAAACTAAAAAAACATTGAAACTGGTCAGTGGTACAAGGACTGAATTGAAAATGAGTGAAAAAGCAGTCAATGTCCAAAGGAAAACTTTGAAAGACCTTCAGAAAGAGAGAACTATTGCTCAAGACCACTTTAAAAAATTACAAGAAAGTCAGACTCCACTGAAGCAAAATTTTTCAGTAATGCTATAATGTAATGGGTTACTGTACTAAATTCAGTAATTACATTACAGTTACAATTATGTCATTACTTGCATTACAAAGGTTCCTCAGTTATCTGTGAATAGCGTGAATAGAAAGAACATCAAATATCTTCCTGCGCACTTGCACTACAATCAGATGTCAGTTTGTGTGCGGTGAGGAGGAAAATGGTTGAGTAGTCTATCACTTTTTAGAAGTGGAGTTATGCATAAAAGGACAAGTAATGGCCCTAACACTGCTACTCACACAAAAAAAAACACAAATATCTTCAATCACAATCACATGGCAGCAACCTAATGCATTTAGGTAAAGCGCAAACTGCATCCAGGACAGAAACTGCTGCTTTATACTGCTAAAAGAATATCGACTGTTTGCAAACATCTGCACAGACAACATGCTAACACAAGAACCCAGAGTGAGTGTTTGCCAGTCGAGCCCAGCAGCCAGAGTCTGATATTCAGGAGGTAACAAAGGCAATGATGAGCAGTCAGGCTTGTAGCACTGTAGCATCCATTTCTACCTGTACATGTTTCTACAGCAGAATCACTGTGGTGATTGCTTTGAAGTCTCTTTGGGCTGGTTTTCAACTTTGCTTTTTGTTGTCGGCTTTGTGTTAAACACTAAAAGAAAGATCGTATGTGTCCTCATTAGGATAGGGATTTCATCAGCATGTGGGACTGTAGGCTAAGGTTCATATTGCTATCGCTCAATTATGTAATAGTGCTATTCAGGTCATGTTACAGAGTAACACAAAGTAATGTAATGAGTAGTGTCCATCTATCCATCCATCTATTTTCTTCCATTTGTCCAAGTCACGGTCGCAGGGGGGCTGGAGCCTATCCCAGCTGTCACAGGGCGAGAGGTGGGGTACACCCTGGACAGATCGCCAGTATGTTGCAGGGCTAACACAGAGAGACACACAATCATTCACATTCACACCTACGGCCAATTTAGAGTCACCAATTAACCTAACCCAATCATGTCTTTGGACTGTGGGAGGAAGCCGGAATACCCAGAGAGAACCCACAAAGACACGGGAAGAACATGCAAACTTCACACAGAAAGGTCCCAGGCTGGAGTCAAACCCAGGACCTTCTTGCTGTGAGGCAACAGTGCTAAGCACCTCACCACCTTACCACCCAGCAAGTAGTGTAAGGACCCCGAAACTATTGCTTACGCACAAAAAACACAAATATCTTATCAACCAATCACATGCATTTTAGGCATGTAGACATGTAGACATGGTCAAGATGCCCTGCAGAAGTTCAAACCGAGCATCAGAATGGGAGAGAATGACGATTTAAGTCACTTTGAATGTGGCACGGTTGTTAGTGCCAGACGGGCAGGTCTGAGTATTTCAGAAACTGCTGATCTGCTCAGATTTCCCACATAACTATCTCTAAGGTTTACAAAGAATGGTTCCAAAAAAGAAAAAATATCCAGTGAGCAGCAGTTCTCTGGCAAAAATGCCTTGTTGATGCCAGAGGTCAGAGGAGAATGGCCAGACTACTTTCAGCTGATAGAAAGGCAAAAGTAACTCAAATTACCACTTGTTACAACCAAGGTATACAGAAGAGCATCTCCGAACATACAACACGTTGAACCTTGGAGCAGATGGGCTACAGCAGCAGAAGACCACACTGGGTACCACTACTGTTAACTAAGAACAGGAAACTCAAGCTACAATTTGCAAAGTCTCGTTTAAATTGGACAATAGAAGATTTTGCGTTGCTTGCTGAGTTAAAGGAGGTGTGTAAATGTGCTTCTCTCTGTTATTGCTTCCAGGGAGTATTGGCAACAAGGTTTTTCATGAGGTTTTGTTGGACACATGTTCGGACCTGACCTCTCACTGCTGGCCTCAGGACTCTGGAAAGAAACGTAAGAAGGATGGACTGAAGAGTTCCCAGACGGAGGGAAAACGCTCAAAACCACAGAGGAAAGACACTCTAGAGGTACAGTCCCACCCATAGGACCATTGTAACATGTGATGGCAGAATGGTGACTTTGATACACTAATTTTAATAACTAATGTCATCTAGAGTGTTGAATTTGTTTTGTTCAGATTGTGTCTGTCTGATAACTAAAAAATTGTGGATGAAGTGACTTAATGTGGGAGCTAATCAAATGTAACACCAAGAATGAATTTTCAAAATAGTTATTTTCTTGGAACTTTGGGCAGATAATTTCTGAGGAAAAAAATACAAATGGCACTGACATGTTGGACACTACTACTAGCATCTAACACAGTTGAAGATGTGAATACTCATGTATTTATTACTTTTTCTTTGGTGAAATAAACACAGTTTGTGATCAGGCCTGTGTGTTATCATCAGATGGAATTGGATGAGGCAAAGGAAGAGGAAGAGGAAGAGGAGCTTCATTTCTCCAGCCAGGACCTGATTAGGATCAGAGATGCTGTGGCTCTCCTGGTTCAAAGCCTTCTGAGACTAATGCAAACATTTCCACTCAAAGACAGACCGCAGAGTGCGAGTCACTGCACACAGGTACCACCTCATTTTAATCACACACCCACTTCATTTCACACTTCGGGACCTTCAGATGTGAGCGTGTAATCCGTTCCTCTTCTCTCTGCAGATCTTCAGTAAGCTGCTTTACTTTGAGCCCACCATTGGCAAGCTAATCTTTGCTGCTGAACAGTGAGTTTTCTTCCTTCTTTTAGTATCATGCTGAAGAATGTATCCAGGACATGATTGTAATAGTTGTCATTTTTTCACAGAGACATCACAAAGCTGAGGAGCATTCCAGAGATGGCTTTCCATGGCCTACAGCTGCT
The DNA here is from genome assembly GCA_015106735.1 of Paratilapia polleni. Classification (NCBI taxonomy): domain Eukaryota; kingdom Metazoa; phylum Chordata; class Actinopteri; order Cichliformes; family Cichlidae; genus Paratilapia; species Paratilapia polleni. Next base: position 5,042 of record VUQI01031424.1, read on the forward strand.
CTGCTCACCAAAACATGGAGACCAGAAAGAAGTAAGATCATATAACTGTATACCAATTGTACACCAAAACCTATCTCAATAAATACCACCATAGGACCGCAGAAATATTGTTTTTGTAGTGACACATACTGGCTGCATCCAAAGACTTGGACTAGTTGAGTGTAGCCTGGGGAAAAGAGGCACAAGATAAATGGAAATTAACTGCACAGGAGACAGGAGGACTGTAGAAAAAAGTAGCTTCACAATGGAGTATGAGCATGGCTCCTCTTGGACTCCCTCCTATCAAGAGAGGGATGAGAGAGATGGATTTTGCTGTGTAGGGCCTTTTCCAACTAAAAGTCCAAATCAAGGTTCATTTTTTGTTACGCTCTATACATTTGATTTGGTTAGTTCTGGTTTACATTGCAATTTTTTTAGTACTCAAAAGAACTGTGCATGACATACCAATGACTTGAGGCCATCACCCACACTGGCTCAAACTCCCTTTACTTAAATTAATTTCAGTTTCAGTTTTATTTGTTTATTAAATGCTAGTTCACAACAACAGTTATCTCAAGGTGCTTTATATTGTAAGATAAAGACAGTATTACAGAGAGAACCACAATGATCAGACAGTCCACTATGAGCAAGCACTTAGTGACAGTGGGAAGGAAAAACTCCCTTTTAACAGGAAGAGACCTCCAGCAGAACCATGCTCAGGGAGGGGCAGCTATCTCCTGCATTTGTGTAGGAGATGAGGGAAAGAGAAGAGAAAACTACAAACTGATGTTTTCTTTGCAGAATTAAAAACTGAGGTAACACATTCATTTTTTGGAGGGCAAAACAAGACGTGTTTTAATTTATGCCTCTTCCTGTGTTTAATTAATCAGATGAGACCTTTGAGACATTGGGAAATGTCAAAATAGGAAAGAAAAATGGTCTCAGGACGACTGTTGCAACTCACAGTGACTCCAGTGTTTATTCAGTCATGCAACACATATACTAACTTGCCATCAGGTTTATGTAAATGCTACATGTATCTTCTAAAAGTGGCTTTAATGAATTTAATCTGATGTGCCTGTCATCCAGTCCTTGCGGAGGGTGTTCCACCGACTTCTCTATGTGATTCTGATGATGAGGAAAGGCAACAATGGGAAGCCCTCCCTCCTCGTACCCAGTCAGACCGTCCTCACTACTCGTGACCAGGCCATCCAATTTGTCTGGTAAACAGCCGTGTTTTGTTGTTGATGTGAAAATTACTTGTCTAAACCTCAATATGGTGGAAATTTGAAAGAAGAAGGCTTAAATTTGTAATCAGTTTCATAGTTTTTGAAATAATAAACCAGGCTGCAGTTAATGAAGGTTTGTCTTTAAAGGGAACCCATTCATTTCTATCCCTCCATCCGTTTTCTTCCACCTCTTTAATTCAGGGTTGTGGGTCGTCCTGGAATTAATCATTGTTTACATTGTTAAAGACATCACAGTTTCAATATGTCATTGTGTTACTTGCACATACAGTGCATCATTGTATGCGTAATAAAGCATTAAAATGGTGCAGTCATCCTAGTCTTGTCCTTTACTTGTATTGGTGGATGGAGTTAAAAGATTGGAGCTAAAGTGTCACTTCTGGGTCTCTTGGGTGGTGATTACTTGAGGATACTTCTCAGTCTTTAACAGTAGAAATGTCCTGAACCTCATATCACTTTGTACAATATTTGTGTTTATAGTCATCTTGTGGATGAGCTGAAGGAGCTGGCACTGCCTTTCCTGCAAATCCTCCTACAGCATATCTGCTTCCAGGTGAGTCCTCCAGCAAGCACTTAGCCGTTATCTTTATTTCCTGCAAACATAAAACTACTGTTTGTGTGAACTTCACACAATCTGTGTCTGTGTCTGTGTCTTAAAGTTTAGAGTGTGACAACTGTATTGGTTGAAGTGTTGTGCTGTGACATTACTCTGATATCATTGACATGATATGCTGTTTGTGTTGTGCTGATGTGTAGATGGTGGAGAAGAGCGAGTATCGAAGCCATGGAGCTCAGGCTGTGGGTATGCTGACATATCAGATGACAAGTACAGACTATGCCTACTTCATCAAGTGGCTTTGTAACTTCTCCAGAGACTCAAAGGTAACACGTTACCTCCTTAACTCTTTGAGAAATGTAGTTTCAATTCCACATGCTGACATCCGGCACATTAAGTGTCACGATTCAGAGCCAATAGGGTTGTCAAAAAATCAATGCAAGAGGTCAATACAGCTCCCGTTTCAACAACATTGAAGTATTAAAGTTATCATAAATGTTATTCTGGCCTGCGCACATGTTAACGTTAGCTGTTTAACTCTTAGCAGTTACTCGATAACCACAATCCCAGTCTCAAAGTGTCACAAACTATTATACTTCTAATATACTCCTTGCAACAGGAAGCGCATCTGGCATAAAATCGTTGCCAAATCAAACATGTGGGTCCTATCCACTGTGGCAACCCCTGTGGAAGTAAGGGAGCAGCCTTAGGTTAGGTTATCATTAAGGTAGTGGCTAGCTACCTTAATGATGACTAATGAACCTTAATGATACCTTAATGAATGTGGTGTAATCCCACATTTGCGACATGGCACAGGCATGAGAGTTGTCTGTCTTTTGGTGGATTTCTGTCTTTTTTTTATCAGTCCTCCACCTGTTTCTCCCATCTTTTTCCATTTTTTTTAATATCTATCCTCCTGTGTTTCATTACAACTGACAGGAGGTGTGGATCTGGTCTTTAGTCTAGTATATTAACACTAGAACCGCAGAGGACGTCATTTTGACCCCACAGAAATTCTTGTAAAACAGCAATCACAGCATGCTTGTTCACACACCTTTTGATATGAAAGCTGCTATAACATGAGCCAAACCTAGCTAGATGTGATTGATGTGGTATCAAAGGGGGTATCAAATATATACTCAAATATATTTGTGATATCAAATATATAGATGAAATAATTACTGCAGGGCTGAATGGGTTGTGGACGGGAGGTTGAGCCGGGTCAGAGCAGGTGAGTGGGGGAGTGTGTGACAGAGCGTGTTGAGAAATGGGCGGGTTGCTGTCTGTGCAGAGCAGCAGGGGAACTGTAGCTGAGCTGAGCAGAGAGTACAGAGTGTGGAGAACTAATCTGAGCAAATAAAGAGTGAAATCCAGAGCAGAGTAGCTGAATTGGATGGGTTTCAGGCCTGAGGAGAAGAGCTGATTCAGATTCAAGTTCAAAAAACTTTTTGTCCCTGAGGGGCAATTTAAGGCACTTAGAGCAGTGATACACAACACAAAAAACTATAGAAGAATAAATAAAAATAAATTGCTAAGGAGGTTAAGGGCTGCAGGCTTAGGCAGAGCAGTTTTGGACGCTGGATGAGAGAGAGGCTGCAGGTCCGGTGACCGGAGGCAGATGTGGAGGGTGTGATAAACTTTGACAGTTGTACTTTTACAATAATTAATTTATTAAAACCTATATCTTATTTTGCTGTTGCCAGCAATTTTAAAATGCAGCCAATGAGCTCTTCAATTCTGTTTCACAGTGAGGCTCTGTTTTTATATCTTCTTTATTTTATCGTCACTAATAACTCACGTTATATTCTACAATAATTAAATTATTTAGTTGTGTTAGCTATTGTGTTGTTTGTTGTGCCCTTTATTAGTTTATTCTAATAAATAATTTATCTTTATGATCAGTAATGAAACGATCTAAATAATTTGTAGAACTAATAAAACCCTTAAAACTGAATCTTAAATACTTATTTTGTCAAATCTTTGTTCTAGTGTTAATTGTATATTATTAGGAAATAGACCCAGACCCCCCAGAATGCTGGCCGACGTGTACCCCTCTCATGGCCTTTTAATCTTTTGCTGTGGAATCGCATATGCACAGCAAGAAGCACAAAGCAGCTACCAAAACCTTCAAAAAGACGCCTGTCATTTCTCAGTTCTGTTCCGTCTCATCAGTACCACAGACTTCACCTCTATCTCCGATCCCAGCAGCGACCACAGCTCTTATGCTATGCTATGTTTACGTGTGGTAAAGATAAAACAGCCTACGTAACAGAACTTGGTTTGGCTCCTTACATCATTAAACTCCTCATCACCATTGTCAACAGAGGCAGCTTTACTTTAATGTTTGACAAAACCCTCAACCAAACAACAAAAGCCAAGCACAAGTGGAAGCTGAGCTGGAGACAAAGGCTGCAGAACTCAGATCTGTGCCATAATTGTGTGAGCAGTAGTAGCACAGTTCAGTTATATATTCAGTTTACAGTGCTTTTATTCAGTTTATACACTCATGTAAACTAAGTTTAATTAAATTCCTTATATTCCCTATATTCTGTTTACAGAACTTGATAGTGCTATAATGTTTGTTTTTGTCAAATAGAAGCACTTTCTCTCTTTTCTTTTTTTTTAATAGTCTGTTTATGACAACAATTTCAAGTTGGTTGTGTTCTGCCTGCAGAGCAATGATCTTGAAGTTTGTGTTAATTTTCAGCACTTTCAGTTCCAATAAATGTTTGGACAAAACTGTTTGAACAAAACAGTTTGTAAGGTGGTTGCATACTTTTTGCTATTTTGTGAGTGTAAGGTCTTAAATTTGATCAAAGTGTCCTTAAAAAAGGACACTAAGAAGTCTTAAATTTGGCTTCCTTAAACCTGCAGATACCCTATATAAACACTTGGGGAGTGAAAAGGGGGTAGGGGAGAAGAAATTCTCACTACGTCATGGGAAGTCCCCCATCAGGCTGAGCCTGTAGCAGAATAACCATAAGGATGGTTCAGGGTTACCTGATCCAGCTGTAACTATGTGTTTTATCTAAAAGGAAAGTTTGAATCCTTACCTTGAAAGTTCAATTCAGTTCAATTCATTTTTATTTATATAGCGCCAAAACACAACAGTTGCCTTAAGGCACTTTATATTTTAGGGTAAAGACCCTACAATATTAGACAGAAAACCCCAACAGTCAGACAACCCCCTATGAGCAAGCACTTGGCAACAGTGGGAAGGAAAAACTCCCTTTTAACAGGAAGAAACCTCCAGCAGAACCAGGCTCAGGGAGGGGCAGCCATCTGCCATGACTGTTTGGGGGTGAGGGGAAACGGAAGAGAGCAGAGGGAGACAGGACAAAAGACACACTATGG
>VUQI01031425.1:0-10800 GCA_015106735.1 Paratilapia polleni
AAAGAGAAAAGTCTGTGTCTACATGTTAAGTGTCATCTTGACAACACAAAATTCTCTAATTCAATTTATTCTGAATCACTGCTGTGTATTTGTTCCACTATTATGTGATACAATGTTTCATTACTGAGCATCGTGTTGTGTTTAGTTGTCAAATATCATAGAGTTGCATTTCCTTGTCTTATTCTTTGCAATTTTAATGTTGCGTAGTTTAGGTCCTTTGCTGTTTGTCTATTAATTTCTAGGTTCTGGGTAAAAATGATGATGAAGAAGATGACACAGTGACTTACAGCATTGTGAAAGCTCCCTCTTCTTCCTCTGCTGGAGCCTCCACTGATACCAGTGACCTCTATGTTAACTTCAACAAACTGAAAAAATGAGAAACACATGTCCCAGTAAAGATACAGCTCATGTCATTACTATCATTTCACACTGATAAACGATTAGCTTCTTTTGTTGTGTTTTTGTTTGGTTGATTTAGTCAAACTGATATTATAATGTTAGTTTTTATTTCTAACATATAAACCACTATGATTTATCAGTTTCAGCATTATGTGTTTTTATGGTATTTTTGTCCAGAAGGGGGTGATGTAGGTTAATTATAGCAAAATTTAAAGCTTTAATGCAAGTTTTAATGCAACATACATGCCTAAAATGTAAAGGTATACACATAATGACTTTCAAATTTTAATAACATATTACAAGCCTTTTTTTTTCAATGCTGTGGTGTGAAATTGTCACAGACATGCACTCACGTTAATATACATAGTTACACAATATTTGAAATTAATGACAAGAGTGAAGAATAGATTTGCTGCTGTTCTGGCTCAAAAATAACTTTAAAAAAACATTAATCATATATGTATACTTTGATATTGCTTTCTGTACTGTCCCTTTTTGTACTGCAGTATATCTTTATTCCTCATTTAGTATCATTATTATTGAACTAATAAAATGCTCATGTAGTCTTGAAATGTTTCAGTGTTGTATCTGGGCCTTTAGTTCAGTATTTGCTTGTACTGCAAGGTTGGGATGATGCCTACTTTTGTTGTCTTTTACACTGTTGTAAGTATTGCATTTCACTTCACTTGTAGTGTGATGTAAATCAGCAAATTTTAAAGATTTGTTTTTGTGAAGTGTACATTGAGAAGAACAGGTGTAGACTGCTCATTTGAAACTACAGTCCAAACATCCGTGCTACTTAGTGGACGGGTCTGGGCTCTTCTCCAATCAGGGTTAAGTGCAGGCAGAAAGCCAAATGGTCTGAGCCAATCACAAATGTGGGACTATAGATCAGAATCTACATGTGACAAAATGGGACTGACATTTTCAGGGGCCATAACAGTGATAGTTTTCGACTTTTCAATAAACCTCACAAAATTATATGCGAATCCCCATTAATGCCTCATAGAATACCTGGAGCTGATCTCTTGAATGTTCTGATCACCTAGTCCCTCAAGTCATAAAAACAATTCATTGAAAGTGTACTTAATGACATGAAACTGGTGAAATGAAAAAAGGGTCATATTATATGTTTATAAATTAGCAAGTACAAGAAAAAAAATCACTGACAGTCGCAAAAGCAGAAGGCTTTTGAATTCTTATGACCAGTCAAAGCCCTTTAAGCCACAAGCCACATTTACACAGCATTTTTTCACACCACACACACACAGATAATACACTGAGATACACTGCATGAGAGAAAAGATAGAAGAAAGAATAATAAGGAAGTGATATGTTACTCATTACATATAGGAAGCAGATAGATGTGTGTGTGTGTTCTGTAAACTATCTACACTATGGCATGATCAATATTTCATTGATTCAACAAATAGAGCAGGGTGAGAGGCAGGATACACCCCTAAACAGGTTACCACAGGGCCAACACAGAGAGACAGACTACCATTTGCACTCACATTCACACCTACAGCCAATTTTGAATCACCAATCACCTAACCTCATGTACGTCTTTGAACTGTGGGAGGAAGCCGTATACAGTGAGAACCTGCAAACTCTGCACAGAAAGACCCCAGGGGGGAGTCGATCCCAGGACCTTCTTTCTGTGACGTAACAGTGCTAACCACCATGCCACCCACTTGTGTTCCTTTTCTTCTAAATATTAAACTGAACATGAAACTACTTTTAAAATATATTTTTGATGTTTTCATTGTCTTAACAGCCTGGTTCTAGAGCAGGCTCATCATTGTGGCTGTGGGTTTAGCAGCACGTATGACAGCTGTTGTGGTCGTCACCATATGGACAAGAGCTAATGAGAATATTCACATATAAACAAGAAGGTTGGACAAACCTGGGTTCAGTTTTTGAAAGCTAAAGGTAAATCTTTCTCTTGTCTTTTTAGGTAAACTGTCACAGATGGATGAAAACAATGAGTTTGTTAAACAGAATAAAAATAAAACTTTGAACAATACATTTGTAAATTAAACTTTGCCAGCAAGACAAACATGTTGTTTCACACACGAATTTTAGGCCAGCAACAGGTGGCACTCACCAGGATCATCTTCTTCTTTCGGCTGCTCCCTTTAGGGTTCGCCACAGCGGATCATCTGCATGCCCTCCTTCACTACACTCATTAACCTTCTCTGTGGTCTTCTTCAGCATCCTTTGTCCAATATATCCACTTTGTCTCCAAACCGCTCAACCTGAGCTGTCCCTCTGATATACTCATTTTTAATCTTGTCCATTCTGGTCACTCCCTATGAAAATCTGAGCATCTCCAGCTCAGCCTCCTGTCTTTTTGTCAGTGCCACTGTTTTCAAACCATACATCATAGCAGGTCTCACTACCATCTTGTAAACCTCCCCTTTCACTCTTGCTGCTATCCTTCTGTCACACATCACACTCGTCTCCACCCACTCCACCCTGCCCGCACTCTCTTCGTCACCTCCCTTGTGCACTGTCCATTGCTTTGGATGGGTGACCCCAGGTATTTAAACACATCTACCATCACCTCTGCTCCTTGCAGCTTCACTGTTACACCTGTCTCCCTCTCATTTACATGCATGTATTCAATGCAAATTTACAAACAAATGAAGCAAAATGACTAATGAAAGGTAGACTAATATTGCTGAACTTGATTATTAACTTACAAATTAATAATGATTAAAAAAAAATGCAGAGAGCAACAAAAGCGTTGTTATAAAACCCAGCAGTGACACCTTGTGGCTATGAGGTTAATTACCTTCACATGACTGCTGTCTCATTCATCTGCAGCAGTTTTTAGGGAGTTTAACAAGCAATTAAGGACAATTAGTCATGCACCAGATATTTCCTTCTGTGTGTTTATGAAAAAGCTGTGAGCAGTAATAGGTCGATTTACTTGTCAGACAATTGTTTATATTTATTTATATTATCTGCAAGATAAACCTTTCTGTGAATTGTTGAAGCAGTCTTGTAGATATCCTTGTGTTTCCTGAAAGGACCTATTTCCATATGATTTCATCATTTACTTTTACTAGCTTTGTTTCCATTTTTCGTGTATAAATAATGGTAAATATAGTATATTCCATATGTCTTTCAGTTACAAATATTTTAGTAGGAATTATGGGGTTTACTAAACATATGCTATCATTGTGTGCTCTGTTCACAGACCACACTTTTCTTACTATGCATGTATTCCCTGCTTCTCCATTTCTACAAAGAAATAAACCACTTAAAGGACATCCTTTCTTTGACTCTAACAGGAATCTAAGTCCATATTTTTATCGCCCACACCAGCTGTATTTTAAAGCTAGAGTTGATTCTACAATAACCCTTACTCCATGTGTCTAACAAAAAAAAGCACCAACTAATGTGCGTAAAGCGTGCGCAAATATGAGAACTAAGTCAAGATTAGCTCGCAGACAGAATAACAAGTATCTCAGAGGCTCAACTTAAAACGAGGCATGTTCAGTCTGAAGACGGTGTTAAATATTTTGCTACAGTTTCTGGGCTGAATGACATGTGTCCTTGTGTGATGTGCAAAGGTGTGCAGCAGGTTTTTCCTCTCTTTGGGTGAATATATATCTCAACTTTGTCATATTAAAAAGGCAGTACACACAATGAATTAGTATCACTAACTAAATCAGCAGAATTTAAAGATTTGGTTATGTGGAGTGTAAATTGAGAGGAACCTGTGTGGTCCATGCATCCATGCTACTTATTGGACTGGTCTGGGTCAAGTGAAGACAGGAACCAGAATGCTCTGAGCCAATCACAAATGAGAGGTTGTAGAAGAATATATACAGAATCTACACGTGAAAATATGGGATTGACATTTTCGAGGGGCATAACATTCATAGTTTTAGACTTTTAACCCCATAAAATTGTACTCAAATCCACATCTATGCCTCATAGTGAATGCATCTGTGGAGCTGACCTGCTGAATGTTATCAGCAAGTCCCCCAAGTCGCAAAAGTAATAAAAGCAAAGTATACTTAATGACATGAAACTGTTAAAACTAAAAAAAGGTTATATTTTTATTCTCTGTAACATTTTTAACAAGTACAGAGAATCACAGACAGCTGCAAAAGCAATGTCCAACATACTGTACATGTCTAAATAGCCAAAGCTTACTCCCCAAGCCAGCCCCTTGAATGTCCCCGGAGAATGCAGTTTGTCCAAATGAAGTCTTCCATTATCTGACTCTGCAGTTTCTTTCTGATATATTTTAGGTGTTAATCGCAGTATTCTGAAGTGTATTTATAAAAGGATGAAAAACTGGTTGAGATAGATGATAAAGACACTTAAATGTAAGTGTCAGATTGGAGTCATTAATAAAATTATCAAACCTGTGAAAATTAGATTTTTTTTTTTTTTTTTTAATATTGGCCAGAGATTTGATTACTTGACTATAAAGGGATTTAAAAAAGTTTAATAACAGAGGCCAATGCAGGTGGCACAGTGGTGCGATGGTTAGCACTGTTGCCTCACAGCAAGAGGGTTATGGGTTGAATCCACCGGCCGGCTCGGGTCTTTCTATGTGGAGTGTGCGTGTTCTCCCAGTGCCTGCGTGGGTTTCCTCCAGGTAATCCGGCTTCCTCCCACAGTCCAAATACATGCATGTTAGGTTAGTTGGTGATTCTAAATTGGCCGTAAGTGCCAATGTGAGCGTGAATGGTTGACTGTGTCTGTGTGTTGGCCCTGTGACAGACTGGCTAACTGTCCACAGTGTACCCTCTCACCCTATACCAGCTGGAATAGGCTCCAGCCCCACCATGGCATTGAATGGGATAAGTGGAAGAAAATGGATGAATGGATGGAACAGAGGCCGAAGCCTGAGTTATAACAGTGTCTGATTTACTTGATAGTTTTCGATCAACATTAGTTGGCCATGAAGGAGAAAAAAAACAAAAAACATGGTAAATTAATAACATTTCTATAGCCCTTGTCCATTTAAAAAACTTTAAGCTACAACCCACATTCAGTGACACATTTACGTAGCACTTTATTCCTATCAGACTACACACACACACACACACACACACACACACACACACACACAGATAATGAGGAAGTGATACTTTTACTATTGCATATGCAGATAGGTGCAGATAAACAAGAAACAAAAGGAAAAGAAACAGTGAGGAACAATGGTTAGATTTAGATGGATTTCCATGTTTGTGTTTTTGATACTGCTGCTTCAGTTTACAAGTAAGGACAATTGCAAATTTACCTACTTATGTAAACTATCTACACTCTGACATGTAATGTTAATATTTTTGTATCTGTCATATTCACAGGAGCACTAAGTGAACAACTTCAGCTCTTTGTCACTGTCAGAGATGGAAATGAAGTCACTTTGCCTTGTTAAAATGTGATCAACAATCACCACAACTGCGACACTACCACCTGGATGTTCAGTAGTTCAATAAAAATGGCAGCAGCAGAGCTGATTGTGCTTCGGCAGATTAAAGAAGAAACCAAATCAGAAATACTGAGCCTTACAGCAAACTGCTCCCTGGTTCTAAAAACTGTGTCAGCTTACACGGTGGTTCAGTTATCCTCAGTGAGTATTTACACCCTAGTATTTTTTTTAGCTCAAGCTGTATTATATTCAGAAAAAAATTAATCTTACTCTGTCTTTCTCTTGCAATTCATGTTCACCAGTGACTGAAGATAAGAACAGTGATGGGGATACATAACAGCAAAGATCTGGGTAGAGCTCACTCACACATGAAACTGTCACAGACCTTTCTGAATCTTGTGACATCAAGTTGTCACTTTATGTGTAGAGTAACAACAGACGATAACAGAGTGCAGCTTTTTACCTTCAGCCCTCGTTCATCAGGTAAGAACTGAAGAGAGACTCTGATGAGCTTTTCTAAAGTGACTAATTACCTAAACTATTTGCATATTTTATGTATCTGAAGATTCAATGGACTCTTACATTGCATACATTACAGACAGTTTCCTAATGAAGAGAATTTTGTCATATGTTTAGGTGAAGAAACAAATAAGGCAACAACAATTACATTTGAAATAAAGCCTGAAGGGAGCATAAAAACAGGAACAACAACAGAGTCTGAAATCAAGGAAGTATCAAAATTACAAGGTCTCTCTCTTTCCCAATTTCACACTGAAAGGTCTGAGGTTTGTCAAAGAAAAGTGACACAACAATGATTTGTGTGTGATTAAAAGAATTTTTTGCATATTAGATGGACCTGGATTTTAACCTTTTATTACTGAATACGTAGCACAAGTTTGGAAAAGAAAACTCAATATAAATCGTGCCAGCTGTGTTATGTGTCTCTATTCTCCTTGATGTCAAATATACCTATAATAAATGTTTCTATATTATATAACACCCCTGCAGGCCCTTCAGAACACATAAATATCTCATTTCTGGGCTGCAGCAAGTTGAGCTTTTTATGACTCTGTGTAGGGAAGAACTAATTTAAAGTGAATTCATTTTAGTTTTCTTGTTAGCTTTGTTGTAAGTTGTGTGTTTTGGGAATCCAGTATGTGCATTAATATGCTTTGTATCTTAGTGTAATTATCTTTATTGTATTTGAACATAATGCAATCTGAAAATAATGAAATACTTAAAATCTCTGTTGTGGTTTTGCATCTCACAGTGGTTTCCTGTGTTTCACAGTGGTTTGGATTCTTGCTTCCATTCTTTAACTCTGGTGTCATTTCAGTCCATCCACTCACACCTTTTTACCTCTCTCCTCACGTGGATCCACATCTCTCATTTGTTCCCTCAGTTTATACACATCTGGTCCAGCAGTGTTCTTTGTCCCTTTTTCTAGAAGTACCATGAAGCCATAGCCTGTTTTATACCTCTGTCTGTAAATGAGGAACTTGATTCTTGCCAAACTGTGTTTTTGTGGTTTGCGTGCTTTGAAAGTTTGCTTAAATATAACAACAAGCTATAAAATAAAAACACCTGATTGTGTAGGTCTCCTTTATGCCTTCAAAACAGCTCTGACGTATCACAGAACGGGAACAGAGCCTTTGGCAGAACTTATAAATGTGTTAAAAATCTCAGTTTCTGATATTTATTTCATCATCATTAGAGGCTAAAAGCCCTGAGCTCTGCTGTTGTTGGGTCCACATCCTCCCCAAATGTCTTCCCCTTCTGTTCTCAGAAGAAAAATTCAGAAATAGAATAAGGAACCAACATGACAGACGAAAAAAAAAGAAATAGAAACTATTATCTTTGTGCTTGATGAGTTTGACTTTTGACCTAACACTCTACATTTACAATTAAAATCTTATTTTATCCTATATTCTAAGCATTTATCTAAACTAACAATCTTCAAACATTTGTCCTCTTTTTCTTTTAAATGCATCAATGTCACTATTGCACTTTTTTTTTTGTCATTGCTTAACTTCCTTTCTCATCTTAAAGTCAGTTGTTCATTTTACAAGATCATTTAAGATTTACAGGGTCTTTGTCAGCCTCCTATGACCTTTGACTTCTTTAATATTGGTTGGTTCTAGTTATGTTGATGAAAAAATAATGTCAATAATCTATATTTTCAGAGAGAACACAAACTTTCTCCTATTTTTTTTCTTTTGTAGAAATTACAGCCACAAAGAGGAAGTGAAATCACTGGTCAACAGCGCTGTTCCTCTATGGAAGAAGCACTACTTTCAAGTCTGTGACCGAGTGAAAAAGACGGGAAGGACTGACATGCACAATGGATTTCAAATTCAAATGGATTAAAACATTTTCATTACTGATACTAATGTTTCCGTTAACAGGTAAAAATGCACACTCATTTATAAATAAGATTCCAGACTTTTACTTTCAGACATTTATTAATATTATAGATGGTGTAATATTTACCAACTGTCCTTCAAGACCAGCCCAGTAGTTTGTGTTTGATGGTGTTGTTATTAAATGGTCACATATCTAAAATCATTGTCACATTAACCTAGCATAACAAGCATATTCTAATATCTGATAGGTTTTTTCTCCTCAGCAGCAGCAGCTGAAGAGCTTGTTGTCAGAGATGGAGATGAAGTGACGCTGCCTTGTAAAACTGTGAAAGATGATCACCATAACTGTGACAGCATCACCTGGATCTTTAATAGTTCAAGACAAAGAGCAGCAGTAGTGCTGGTTAATTTTGGACATATTCGTAATAATTTCAGTGTTACAGCTGATTGTTTTCTGGCAATAAAGAATGTGACCATTGAAGATGTTGGTCAGTACATCTGCAGACAGTCTGGCAAATCAGGAGAACAAAAAGGTCCAGATTATCAAGTTGATCTGTCTGTTGTTACTAGTGAGTATTTACATTGTAAAACATGTGCTTAAACTGTCCTGTTAGCACAACATGCTGAAACTTTACAACAATTATGATTACAGTAATTAAGTGAATTATATTCTTGCATTATCTTTGTCTCACAATGTCTTCATCTTGTTCTTTTTCACCAGTAACTGAACAGAAGACCACCGACATAGTTACTTTAAACTGCTCTGTGCTGACGTATGGAAGGTGTAGAAATACAGTGAAGTGGATGATAAATGGTAAAACCTGGGATGCAAATGATGGATCTACAAAGATGACGCAGTCTGCCTGCTCAGCCGCTGCAACCTTTCTGATTTATCACCATGTTTACAAGTCAAATTATGAGTTTTTGAGTTGTAGCCTGACAGATAAATACAGTGGAAAAGAGCAGCTGTTTAATCTCAGTCCTCAGTCACCAAGGAAAAAAACTGGTAAGATGAACCTTTTAAAAATTACCTAATTGAGATTTTTGAAAAAATGTATTTGTTCACACACGAGGACATAAAAACAGCTACACCATTGCCTACAATTAAACTTGTAGGAAAAACGGACAACAGCATAAAACCAAACAGTAGCACAAAAGCAGATATAAAAAGCATAAAAGCAGATAGTTAGCAAGAAAAGGCCTCCTTTATGCCAAAAGTTTTATGTTACTTGTGTTTTTCTTGCCTGAATAGTGAATGACTGAATGTCAGTGAAAGTAGTCAAACAGATGTGAATAATTAGCTATTTATTTTCAGGGTTTAAGTTTTTATTATTGCATCACAGCAGAAGACACAAATACCTACAGTTTGTTTCAGAACAGCTGAGCTGAGTTGTGTTCTGTTATTGGATGAAAACAACAACGAATCCACATCATTAGCTACAATTGAATTATTAGCAGTGAAGATGCTGATAAAGATAAGAAAAACTTTAATCTTTAGCCCTGTGATGGGGCTGTGACCTCTGCAGGGTGTACCCCACCTCTTTCTGTCCTCTAATGTTAATCTGTTTTAAACAGAACAGAAAACAGCAGAAAATTATTTTTCTTGTTTGCATTTTTTGTCAGACTGGTGGAGGTTCATCACTGTCCCTGTGGGTTTAGCAGCACTCCTAACAGTTGTTGTGGCCGTCATTATATGGACGAGGTGAGGGGCAGAATATTGCCAAGAAGGTTTGATAAACCTGAATTTTCTTTGTGGAAACTTAAGTTGAGTCCTTCTCTTGTCTTTTTTTAGGGAAACCAACAAAGATGGATAAAAACACTGTGAGTTTTTAAAACAGAATAATGAAATATTTTTTTCTATTCTTTCTTCGCAGACCAGACTCACGTTAATTTGAGTTGGATTAGATTTATTTTCTAAACTGATTTGGACAAATTTGTCTACAAAATAAGACATAAGACATAATACTTTATTATTAGTCCCATACTGGGGAAATTGACTTGTTACAGCAGCACAAGGGTCAGAAGAAAAAAAAACAGAAACGTGACCAGTGAATTAGAGATACATTAGAAAATAATAATAATCAAAAAATAAATAAGATACAACAAAAAAATGCTAAAACTGCTAAAATGTGGAAATCAATAAAATACAATGCAAGAGTAAATGAATGAAATTATATGGCTGGCTAATGAATATAATGTAATGACAGGGATATCTTTATAATGTCAGTTTTTTAGGTTAATGACCACTAAAACCAGGGGAAAGGATGCCCAAAGATCAGAGAAGTTATGTTGGTACTGGAAAGTTTGTACTTGTCAGATGTTATTGATGTGTGAGAATGCTGTTTTTTTTTTTTTGTTTTTTATTTTACAGGTGTGTAACAATGAAAACGATGGAGCAGTGAACTGTGAAAATGTCCAGTCTTCTGATGAAGTTTGACTGACCCTCCTGCCTCTGTCAGACCCACTGATCAACAAACTCAACATCAGCCTTTTAAAAAGAGACTTAATTTTTTGTCTGAGCATGACTCATATTAAGGTTCTGATTTCATGTCTTAATTATAACTCCACAGCATAAGTTTAATAAAAATGACTCTTCACAGGTCATTTGTTAAAACCTTTCTGTTCTTGTTGTGGACT
>VUQI01031427.1:6835-21674 GCA_015106735.1 Paratilapia polleni
CAACCAAAAATAAATAAAAAAAAAAAAAAAAACAAATTTTTTTTTTTTTTTGGTCTCTATGACAAAAACAAGTAAAATAATGTAACTGTGAAAACAGAATTATGTCCCCACAACATGAGTAAAATACCTGCCCACACATGCACATGCCTGCACACAAACACACACTAACACACACACACTCATTTTGACATCTTAGCGGGGAACTCCATTGACATAATGCCTTCGCTAGCCCCTTACCCTAACCCTAACCAACAGAAATGAATGCCTAACTCCAACCCTTACCCTAAACCTAATCATAACCTAATTGTAACCCTAACCCTAAAACCACGTTTTGAGCCTCAAAAATGCTCAAACATGCCTTCAAATTCGTGGGGACCAGCGTTTTGTCCTCACAAATCACTGTTGGTCCTCACGACTATAGTTTTATGCAAATTTTTGTCCTCACAAAGATCTCTAAACAAGTACACACACACACACACATACACATACACACACACACACACACACACACACACACACACACACACACACATTCCAGCAATGATATTAGTCCCCGAGTAGATCAGTTGCCTGTGGCCAGAGAGGTTGCCTGATCAGGTTTGCTCTGATCAAATTATTTTAGTTCCTTCTAGTTTTTTAGGCAGGATCATGTCTCTAACACCACAATCAACAATGACTATGAAGGAAAGGCCACAACAATGCAGCTCATCAAACAATACAGGTGAGTTAACAAAACCAGACACATGTGCTTCTCACCTCTAAATAGCAGCAGGACCTTTTTTGTCATTGATACACTTGGTGTTTAATTGCGTCAACGTCTTCATTTTTTTGTGGAAATCTGTATTTATCTCTTTTCGCTGGCCAAAAAACTGAAAACAATGTCATGTGTTAAACGACTACTTGACGGCTTGCAGAAGATTTTTAAAAAATCTGTTTTAAATCTTTACATTGGTCTTATCTAGTTGTCTAATTTTAGATTAAATTATTGTAAATAAAGTAGATAAATAAGAATAGGAGCTCAATTAATTACGTATTAAGTTGTTGTTTCTGCCTTAAACTGTTTTGCTTTCAGCTTAAGGTATGAAGACTTTATCTTTTGTGATACTCACATAAAAATGTGGCCTGATCATAGCTCATCTCGATTGCATCACATATTTGATCAACTGACATTTATTTTTTTTCAAAAATGTAATATCTCTTTGAGTTATGTCATTCCTGATGCGTGTAAAATCAAAGTGAACCAGAAGTAGAAAGCAGCTATGCCTCTTTCTTACTTTCATCTGAATTTATTTCTGAAAATAAATTCAATGTGAAGCACTGAAGAGGTCCACAAAGAGTGGAAGATTAAGATTTAAAGCAGCCTAAAGAAGAAAAGCAATGGCAATATATTTAATGTTAAAACATTGTCTGTATAAATTTCCACCGGCTCACCTGTATGATCAAATAAGTGCTGAGTCATCCGTGTCCATTAAAAGGAAAAGATAAAGGAAAGGGAGAGGAAAAAGGAGAGAGTGGACAGATTAGGTTGCTGATTGGATATGGTTCTCAATTCAGCTCCCTGCCAGTGCCAATAACAAAGAGGAGACACAATAGTAAGGGAGCTGGAAGAGAGGACAGAGAGAAGAAGGTGGAGGTGGTAGACGTTAAGTGTAATGGAGTCAAGAACGCTTACAGGCTGTCAGATGCTGCACACTTGCTACATGTCAGGCCTCAGATACACATGTATGCATAAGAATCAAGCCAATATTTTGCTAGACAGCTTGTGTATTTGTGTGTGTGTGGATGTGAGTGCTCCTCGGTGATAAATCTTAATTACACAATGGAGTGCAGGCCATGTGCCATCTCATCACACCATGTCGAATCTCATAAGCAACACTAAAGAATAGAAGAGGAAGAGCAAGAGAATCAGATGCAATCGTATGAGACAAAGAGAGCAAGCAAATGTGTATCCTGCATGTAAAGGAAGAAGGAAAAGCACACCTGAACAGGGAAGAGGAAGCGATGGGATCCAGGGGAAGAAAATCTTTGTATTGGATGCTTATTTTTGAGGTTTCCTATTCAACATTATCTTTTTTTTTTGTGTGTTGCTGCTGGTGATTTTGAAATCAGCCAAGTCAATATTGTCAATTCTAAAAAAAAAAAATATTAACAGATCTATTTTGTGCCATGGGTAGCTGGCGGATGAATACAGTTTTTGCATGTGAGAAAGAATGGGGCTGGGGGTGTTGTTGTGGCCCGCTGAGTCATCGTGGCTGGGTGATCTGTAAAAAGCAGCCCCATCAGCCCCCCAGAGTAATGGTTAATCGTGGGAAGTCTGGTGTTAGGGTAAGTGTGGCTGTGTGCAGGCCCGGCCTGAGTGTGGACAGTTGTGGGGGGTTTTGGCATGCCTTGGTGTGACAGGGCCAGTCAGGCGGATGGAGCGTGTGTTGTTGTAGCCGTGACAGTGGGGAAAGCCCTGTACAAGCAGCTCTTTGCTCTGCTGGCTGGGAGAAAAGCTGGGGCAGCTCTCCCAGAGTAGAAAAAAAAGCTCTGTTCTTTTGTTTTCATGGCTGTTCTGTTCCTCTGCCTTGTGGGTTTGGGTGTCTAATCTGTGTGCCCTCCTGGTTGTCTGTGGATGTCCTTTGAATGACATTCAGTCCTATTCTGGACCTCTGGTGTCTCCACAAAACCTCACGCAGACACTTCCTGGAATGGCGGTGTCAACCCAGGAAGTGCAACTGTTGAACTGCAAAGTGCTGAGTAGAAAGAATTACATTTAAATGGCAGAGGGTGGCTTTGTCGCATAATCAGAATCAGAAAATATACATGAAACAGAACTTTGGCAACTTTTATTTCCAAAGGAAAACAAAGATATTGAACTCTTTTGGCATGGCATTAAAATGTATCTAGCTTGTCACAAATTAATGAAGAGACACTTAAGCTGACATGTCTATAATCGTCTTGTAGTAGCAACATGATAGAAAACAGACACACACACAGGCAAATACCACCAGAAAACAGTGCTCTTTTCTCTTATAGTGCTGTGGGGGATTTTCAAAGCAAATGTCAAAGAAGATTTAGTTATTTCACCTTGTGACATTTCATGGTACCTGTTAGCTGGCTTACTCTTATATATTGTGAAAAAGCAACATTATTACTTACAGGTCACTGTAAACTCCTCCAGAGACTGTTCAGTGCTATCAGAAACCTGTATCAACGATTCATGATTGTACGTGTGGAAATGTCTACTGTATATAGATGCGTGGCAGCTTAGGAGGTAGGGTGGATCATCCACTAATCACAAGGTCAGGGATTCGATCCTCAGCTCCTCCAGTCTGCACGTCAAAGTGCCCTTGGGCAACATGTTGAACCCAAAAAAACTACCTCCCATATATCCATCAGTGTCTGTGTGTGGGCATGTGATGTTATTTTTTTTTTTTTTAAAGCAATATGTAATTGCAGCTTGCAGTGTAAAGTGCTTTGAGTGTTCACTAAAACCAGAAAAGCACTATATAAATTAGGTTAATTTAATAATTTCTGTTCCTGTGCTGCATATGAGACTGTCTGTCGTTCCACGGTGTCTTTGTGGTCATGTCTAAGCAGGATAATTACCTCCAGTCAGTCACTCTGTCACTCAAACCTGCAGCAGATGTGTCTTACAAAAGCACCATTTCACTGGCTGCATCATATCAAATGTAGAAATGTCTACCCACACTTTTTCAAACAAATGTGCACCCATACATGAAGTAGGAATACACACACTAAGCTTGCTACACATATGAGTGTCTAAGGACTAGACCTCTGACATAATTTACTGGCTCAGTGCATTTATCATCTGCTTTTGACTTCCCAGCTCTTCATCTCATCTGGTTTGAGCTCTAGTCACTGAATAACATAAAACGTTTCTGTCCAAGTGTCAGCGTTTGAATAATGTGTCAGGGACTGTATGTGTGTGTGTGTATGTGTGTGTTTGTATGCTGTGTCTCTGTATGCGTGTTATTCCAAAATGCTGTGATTTCTGTTCTTGAAACAGGTTGAGATGTTTTTCCAAGTATTTTTAAGACATTTGTTCCAAGATCCTATAGTTTATGCTCCATTTGCCATCCAACAAAGCAGGACTCTGTGAACTCCTGAAGGACTAATGTGAGGCTGTTTTTGCTATGTATCGGATGTCACTTCTCCATGCTCAGTTCACAGCTCCTTTATTTGACGCTGACTGAGTTCTTTTGTCTTTTTTTGTTTGCTTTTGTTGCAGGCACAGAAATCGTGGATAGAAAGAGCATTCAGCAAGAGAGAATGTGTTCATATCATAGTGAGCGCCAAAGACCCCCATAGGTGAGTATAGAAAGGAAATGATCTTATCTTATCTTATCTTACCTTATCTTATCTTATCTTATCTTATCTTATCTGAAATTAGAAAAGTCTCACAACTTTACATCATTGTGGAGTTTAGGCTCTATTGTTTCACTGTTGACCTTTTAAAACATGCCTC
This sequence comes from Paratilapia polleni, assembly GCA_015106735.1. Lineage (NCBI taxonomy): Eukaryota > Metazoa > Chordata > Actinopteri > Cichliformes > Cichlidae > Paratilapia > Paratilapia polleni. The sequence goes on from VUQI01031427.1 coordinate 11,307, forward strand.
AGAGTAACTCTATTTGCATCCTGAGCAGGTACTTCACACTAATGAGCCAAAATACTGACATTACACATTTTAAAACACAAGTTGTTAATTTAAGGTACAGGTTACTTCATGAAGACAGTAACATGTTGTACATTATCTTAAAAGAATACTTAGGATCAAGTACTTATCACTCTGGTATAGTCTATGTCAAAGTACATTTATGAGGGCTGTACCTTTATAGTACTAGCGCTAAAACAGGTCTGTAATGTAACTGTAATGAGAACAGTGCTTCAGAACAAGTAATTGTAGTTATAGAGAGATACATACACACTTATCTCCACATGCTTTTTCATTCTGTTCTGCAATCTCACTGTCACCTTGACATCAAAATCTTTACTACACCTGATGCTGCTCTTTTTGGAAGACAAGTCTGCTGCATGTACTATCACACACTCGTCACACACACTCATACACACAGGAAATGCCACAGTTTGCTAGGTACGCAAATTTTGTATTACTAGAGGAAAACGAGTGAAAGCCAGGAGCAAGAGGAAGGAAAAAAAGATGTTCCTCAAGATCAAATCAGCTCATTCTTTTTAGTCAGAAACACTTGTCCTCATGCGTGAGGAAGAGGAAGGCAAAGTACCTTTGGTAAGACATGATGGAAACATGAAGTGATAATCGCAGCCTCCTGCCTCCATTTCTCCCTGGGCTCCCTCTTCATCCTGTAAGGTTTAAACACAGAATATGAAAGCTGCATTCAGCACTTCTGAATAAGAATGTACTCATGCAATTCATAACTGGCGTTTTGCTAACTCCTGTAGTTGCTGAGCGGGAGAACGAAGTAAAAGAGACAGGTTTGAGGAACAGAAAACAAAAAAAAGACGGAGCCGGTAAACTTTTGCAAGAGCCCACAAATCCCTCCTCTCCTCTCCAGCATAGCCCCATACCCTGGCCTGATTTACACCTTCCTAGAAATGTAACTAGACGCAAGAACTGTGATTGGTTCCTTTAATTTTAATATGCCATGTACACAGTACAGGCTGTAATTATACCTGGCTTGCTTACAATGCTAACGCAATTGCTCAGATTCTCAGTGTAGACATATATAATTTTCTTGCTTTCATAGTTTTGACAGTCTGTGTATAGACTTAATTGTCACTAAGACACTGAAGCCTTCGCTCTTTCCCATGTTTCAGCGAAAGAACTGTTGTTCAGTATGTTTTAGCTCTCAGTCCTACATGATTACCTCAGTTTCAGCCGTGGAGGCAGAGCAATGCAGGCACACCGGGTGCAAGTCTAACTGCAAACGGCCACTTGCGCAGGCTTTAATGTTTGCTCTTCTGTTATTCTATGCAGGACTATAAATCAAGCTTAATAAAGGGATGAAAGTCAGATGACAAAGTCTTTTCTCTCCCACTCTCAGTCACACAGAATCTGTCTGTTATTCTCCTTTTTCCTTCTCAGTGCCACGGTACCTTTGCTAGGGGCTCATACTTCTCAAGATTTCAATTATTCTCTGTAAAGGATTGTGCAATATACCAGTCTTACAGTCACTCTTACTTTCTCTTCGTGTTCAGGTGCTGTTGTGGTCGTCTAATAGGTCAGCATGTGGGCTTGCCACCAGGCATCTCATCAAGTCAGAATGATAAGGCAGAGCGTTTGGCCAAGAATGACAGCCTGTCAGAGAAGTGGTCAATCAGCAAACACACACAGCTCAGCCCCACTGATGCCTTCGGCACCATTGAGTTCCAGGGAGGAGGACACTCCAACAAAGCCATGGTGACTCTCTTCACACATTCACACTGTTACATTTTGTTAGTGTTCTCCCTCAACATGCTGCCCCCATCCATGCCCCCCACAGGGAGGTGATCAATCTCAGTTTTAAAGGAGGCGATTTATGCCAGTTAAAATGGATTACAGTCAAGCTTATACTGTTTTTCTGATCACATTAGAAACCCCATTATACATATTGAGGAATGTCCCCTGCTGCACTGAAGAAAGTCAGAAAAGCAAAGACATCAGATGCTTTGTGCAACCCTTGAGTCCTCCACTGAGAAAGCAAGGAAAGTCCTTTCTGAATAAAGAGTTGATAGCATTCAGCTTGAGCTTTATGGAACTGGTCAACGTGATTGTTTTGAGCATTAAGGAAGCCAAATGACAGGAGTCGCTATTCTCTTGTCATTTCATGCAACTCTGACCTAAGCCGCAGCTGGACTGCAGCTCATGTTTCCGTTAAGACTTTAAAGAATTTTTGGTGACACAAACCTGAGTCTAACAATGCAGGAAATCTGTTTTGTGTGGCTCTAAGAGTGCATTTGTGTGCTTGCATAGACTATGTTAAAGGCCATAGTGAACGTCCTAAGACAAGCAAGAACAGAAATCCAAAAATACACTTCCATGCAATAGAAGGGAGGGGGTATTAAGCTCAAACACCTCTTTTTAACCTCTGATGGAAGTGCTCCCTTGTGTAAATAAGTATAGTTCTGAAAATATTAGAATGATGTTCAGTACATATTCTTTTATGTAAAATGGGAACTTAAATGGAAATTTAAACATGGATGATAAAGATAGAGAATAGAAAAGAATAAGATATGAGAAAAGGACTATAAAATCTTCAGGCAGTGTTAAAAGCTGAAAGTGCATAATATGATCTAAAGATATTCTTTGCAGCTTCAGTAAACAAAGATGTAGTTTGACAGCACGCAGGTACAGAGGAAAAAGTGTTAGATGCTTGGGTGACTAAAATAAATTTTCCTGAATGGCAGTTTTTTTTGTCAGCTGATATATTTGATACATAGTCTAAATACAGAATGAAAATAGCATTGACAGGGGGACTCATCAAGGCTCATTGTGTGCCTTATGGAGAATGACAAAATGTATCCCATCAGAAGGCCTGTAGATAACCATAAAATCAATCAAATTACTAGAATTATTGTGGAAATATGTGTAATTATTGCTTTAAAAGACTTAAGTGTTATGAGATTGCAGCAGATTGCATTTTGCCTGATTAATTGATCCATCCCTAATACGATCTGATGGTACATTTTATTCGCACAATCACCATCTTTGATAACTATGGTAACAGAGTCACATCACACGTTACTGCAGCAATCTGGGAATTCAGATGATTAAACCTGAATTATGTCTGATTTTTTTTCCCAGTGTTAAATTATTCATCCAGACACATGTCAGGTTGGCTTTCTGAGGGTACATTAGATAGATAAACAGATGCTCCATAATGCATGTAGTGCTTCAATCATAGCAAACATCTGTTCAATACATCCTCTAACTTGAGAAATGAAAGCCTTACGCTCAGGCACATATGAAGCACTGATACTTGTTACACGTGTCAGTTTCATAAATTTGCCAGTACTTTACAGATTTTTTTTTTTGTTATCACTGACACACTTCAGTACCTTTCTGTCACACTTCCTGTTGCTTTCAGTACGTACGAGTGTCTTATGACACCAAGCCTGACCTGCTGCTCCACCTGATGACCAAGGAGTGGCAGCTGGAACTGCCCAAGCTGCTCATCTCAGTCCATGGAGGCCTACAGAACTTTGAATTGCAGCCCAAACTCAAGCAGGTCTTTGGCAAAGGGCTCATCAAGGCTGCCATGACAACAGGAGCCTGGATATTCACTGGAGGAGTCAACACGGGTAAACTACAGAATCTTTGTTTGCAAAACACTTAAAATTCAATTAAATAGCTGTTTGGATGTTTGTATATAGTGTAAAAATTATAAAATGTGAACACTTTACTTGCACTGTACAGCCTTGTTTCTTTTTATAGAAATTAAGTGAGCACTTCTAATATGAACATGATGAGTGTGTTCAAGTCTTTATCATAAGTTATCAGCTATTAAATAACCATTTGTCAAGTGTGTCTAGGATCTAAAGCTGTTCAGGCACGGGATCACTGTAAAATAGCTGTGAGTGTGCAATAGAAATATGTCAAGTAGTCTAGACTGCCTTTTTATGACTGAAAGTCAATGAAAGGGTTCCTCATTTAGATCAAGTGTTATTCTTTTATTAGTTGCATGACAGAAGGGCAGAAACCTATGCTTGTCAAGCATCCTTACTTTTGGAACCAAGCAATAAAACTTTCTACCTTAGTAGTGGTCCATATGGATCCAAAAACATAAATAAACAGATGTGGTAACTCCTGAAAGTAATATAGGAATTTTGCTGTGACAGAGAAGACTGCTCTAAGACTTGGGTAACTAAGGAAGTCTCCTACTCTTAATGCTGAGGTTTTTGGATGATTTTGGCCCAGAGCAGAATAAGTGAGGAGCTCAGTGGACTGGATCTTGAACAGCGAAGTTGGAGGAGTGAAAGTGCAACAAAAGTCCTGGAAGAAAGTTTCAGAACTTTATAGCCGAAAGACAGCTGGGCAACAGTGTTTGTAGTAAAACATGATTGGCTGAAATGAACATAGGGAAAAGCTGGAGTGTCAGCTGGCAGATTGACAGCACATGAATTATTCATAAATATGCAATTGCCATGTATATGGAAAGAGGTCTCAGTGAGTGAACTGGAGCTCTACAAAAGCTCTGAACTACTGCATTACACATTCATATAATATTTTTTTCTGTGGGGCAAAATTTGTCTTATCGGCACTGCTTCACTTTGGCTACAATAATGAAGTTTACTGTTATTCTGCTTTTGTATTGTTTCTAGGGCACAAAAAGAGAAGCTATTTAAGTATCTTAAATTGAATTTAGCACACTTAAAATAAGATAAAAGGTGGAACAGTATTGTTCAATAGGAGAGATAAGAACAGACAGAAAGAAATGATACAGCGTTGGTTGATGTAGAGTGCCTACACTTGAATACAGAAAGGAATAGAAAGTAAGATTTAGTGACAGAATGGGTGCAGGAGCAGAAAAGAGGAAGAGAGAGGCCTGAATAATGGATGGCTGGATTGGAGGGACAGTGTGTGGTGGTGGAGAAAGAATGAATGTCAGCTGGAGAGATGGGATAAGATGGCCCCCAGGTCTGACTGCTGCTCCCCTGAGGACAACTACTAGAGGCCTGGAGCTACAACCTGTCTGTGTTTAAGTGGTGTGTGTGTGTGTGTGTTTGTGTGTGTGTGTGTATGTGTGTTCACAATGGCTCCATATAGTTTTATTCTGAGTTTAATAGATTATTTTTATCAATCTCAGCAGAGTATATAATTACTTGACTGGATGTGTATTATTGTAGGGTTTGTAGCCTACAATATAAAGTGCTTTGAGACGACAGTTGTTATGAATTGGCACTATATAAATAAAATTGAATTGAATTGAATTGAATTGAATTGAAATGAATATTGATTGTGACAAAACATGTTTTTCTCTGTCCTTCTCATAAACACACTGAACATTTATGCACACATGCCCATGTACACACACAGGTGTGATTCGCCATGTGGGTGATGCGCTGAAAGACCACGCCTCCAAGTCAAGGGGGAAGATATGCACCATTGGTATTGCTCCATGGGGCATCGTAGAAAATCAGGAGGATCTTGTTGGCAAAGATGTAAGTCTGTGAAAAAAAAGAGATAGAGAGATAGAGAGATGCACATTTGAGTGTATATATCTGTGTTAAGGAAAAAAAAAAGTCATACACAGTCCTCAATTGTCAGAGCCTGCAAAGTGTAATTGACAGCTTATTCACTGAGATGCTGAGTAAGCCAATAAACACTCTTTCACAGTGAGTTAGACAGTTAGACAGATGGCGGAACCAAACGAGGCCCATGCTGAGTCAATGAAATCTCTGGGAATCAGTGTTATGTTGTTGTTAAAATTTCATCAAAATGTGCTGCACTCTGTCCCCCTGAATAAGTCAGGCAGAGCCAATTAATATTGGTGACTGAAATGAGATGATTAAGTGCTGAGGCTCTTTTTTCATGCGTGATTGGTTTTAGTCGTCTATACATGACCGGATGAGTTTATCTCAAAGTGTCAGACAGTGTCCCAGTATACTACGTATCCAAGCTTCTGAGAAACTTCTGAGAAACTCAGCGTAAATGAGTGTAATTTCCGTAGCAGTACAGTGAATGTGATGTTAATAATTACTGGATACATGATTCTGTGAATGCGCCACATGCACAGTATAAAAGCACTGGCAATTCTAAATGCATACATTTAAAAAAAATTATAATTCCATACATTTTCTTAATCGCTTATCCAGTGTAGGGTTGCACTGCAGCTGGTGTCTGTCTCAGTTGTCACATGACAAAAGGTGAGGTATATCAACCACACACTCAATTTAGAATTACCAATTAACCTAATAAGCATGTCTTTGGGAGGAAACCGGAGTATCTGGAGAATACCCAAACAGGCACACGGACAACATGCCCCATCTCACCCGGAGGCTCAAACCTCCTGCTCAATATACAGGCACTTAAGTAATCTAGTACTTTTGAAAGACTCACATGAGACAGATTTTTTTAATAACTGTCAAAACTGGAATAAGACAGGTTGGATCCTACCTGTACATCACCCATAATTTCACTGTTAGTATTTTCTCTGTGATAGTCTCTCTCTCTGCTTATAACACTTCTTTCAGCTGGTCCATTATTTTCACAGGGTCACCACAGCTTCTCATAGTTGATTTGGCCGGTTTTTACACTAGATGCCCTTCCTGACACAACTTTCCTAGGGACTTGTGTCTCCTCCCATACTTGAACTGGGGGATCGTTCACATGTTAGGCACATGTGCTAACCACTACCCTATGGAGCCACTATAGACTTGCAGTGCCTGGTAAATGCTAATGCCTTTGAAATTCTATGGCCTAGTTTGTAATGTAGGCTAGCCATTAAACATTTGGAGCCTCAAAACACAAGCCAAGCTAATTCCAGGTAACATCATTAAGGTTATTTTATTCAGATTTTTGGATGGCTTTGGCGAGTAATGCTTTCTTGAGTCATAAGTTCAACTTTAGATAAAATAGTAAAATTAGTGAAAACCTCCTTTAATTGAAAAATCTTGAAAACAAGAGCATGCTGTAATTTTTACCAAACTAATTTTTTGCCAATATTTCTATGCTAAGAAAGCATGTTCCTGTTAAACTATACATGCTTCCTGTGTCAGGTTGTCAGTCATGATGTTTGCATAGGTGTTAAATAGTGTCTTCTTTTGGCCAGGTGGTGCGTCCATACCAGACCATGTCCAACCCTATGAGCAAGTTGACAGTTCTAAACAGTCTCCACTCCCACTTCATCCTGGCGGACAATGGCACCACGGGAAAGTATGGTGCTGAGGTCAAACTGCGACGCCAGCTAGAGAAACATATCTCCCTGCAGAAGATCAATACACGTGAGTAAAATTTACCGCATCTTTCAGTCTGAGCCAAACTGACCTATTTACCCTACATTAGTGTTGGTGTTTTCAAACAATGCAGGAAGTGATAACAGCATCATGAAACTGTAATCCTTGCTTCATCAGAGACACCACCGTGGTTTAATTGGGTTCACTCTATTTTGTAGACTACAAGTATCATTACCTGCTTTAAACTGAGCACATGCTGTCAGAAAGTGTATTTTTAGCCAGCTGGATATAACTTCATGAGCCTTTGAAACTGTCCCTCCCTTCAGGGGTGGTTTATTTTTTCTTTCAAAGCTCCTTGACAGCTTAGATGAACTCTTTCCTCAAATAAATATGCTTGATAATCTCTGTTTTTTCTGCTCTTTGGTGCCTACAGCTACAGTACCAAACCAGCTAGCAAACGCAGACATAGTGGCAAACACATATGCGTACAGTAATGTGTTCTTATAAACACACACTAAAGTAATGTAAAGGTTGATAAAATTGTTTTACATTTTTTCATATTCAGCAATGCATGATACGCATTTTAAACCACTGGTTTGACTGCACAGACAACAGTTTGTTGTTACATAGTTTGACAGATGAATAATATTGCATTAAAAAAATGTAATTTCACTGTATTTTTATTTTTGTGCAGGTCTTCATGTCTTCATTTTAAAATTAGCTGCACCAAAAGCACCGTGTGTTCATAAAGGGTAGCAAGTGTAAATGCTTGTTCATGTGCCCAAAAACATAAGTGTTTTTGTCCTGTGTGTTTTTGAGTCGGCATATTTGCCTTTGTGCAGCGTGTTCATCCACCACTGAGCCCTTGTCACATTGCATTTCTCTGTTTTCAATTTTCACATTATACCTTAGCTAGAAACTGAATGGATTTACATGAATACAAAATGCTTTTCTCTGTCTTTTTCTATCTCACCCTCTGATTCTCTTTCTCATAGACAGACACAAGAAAAACACAATCACACATAAACCTCTGTGATACCCTTTGAATATATTTCTCAATAGCCTCTTGCAGTATTGTTTTGATTTAGCCAGGAGCAAACCTGAGTCAGATAAATGTTGTTTGCAGCCAGGATTTATTTGTTATTACCTTCTTTTGCTGTCAGCGTAAAACCATTTTAAAATAATTTCCTCAGGGTTTGGTTGACATGAATGCACACTTTAACACCAGTGCTTATTGAAAAACTCAGGAAGTCGGTACATTGCTACAGTGTCGGGAACAATGCCGTGATTCAGATCTTCCCTTTGTCAGTTTTATACGCTGTCAGACATATCACTGATGTTAGAGTGAGTTTACAAGGAAATGTTAAATGTCAGTTTCATTCTTAGAAGAAGTGTTAACACTACCACATCCCTCCTAATTCTGTAACTTCAGGGACTTAAAAAATGCTTCTGGTGTTAAAGGGACAAAGCAGTGCACTCCGTCCGTTTGTTCATCATCCAGCCATGTGACCTATGGACTTCCCTTTGTCATCCTATGCCTGGATTAATACAAAAGGGGCTGGGAAGGCAAAGGGACGCCCAGTTGTCATGCAAGCATCTAATATACCATCCCTGATTTAAATCCTTAACTTTATTTGGGTCCAAGCTGCGTACTGGTATTTATGGGAATCTACTAAATAAGCAAGGTGACCAGTGACCTGCTGAATATCCATATCACAGAGCCATAAACCACAGACTATTTCAGACAATAACCAGCAGTGCCTGAGGTTGCACTGATAACCAGCTGCAGCTTTTCCTGAAACTGAACCTGCCACTCAGACTGGCAATTTGCCTGTTGAGGTGAAGTCCTCTAGCCTTCTAGGGAAGCCACAGTCTTTATCAAAATTCAATCCAATTCAATTCAGTTTTATATATATAGCGCCAAATCACAACAACAGTCACCTCAAGGTGCTTTATATTGTGGGGTAAGGCCCTACAATATTAGAGAGAAAACCCCAACAGTCAGACAACCCCCTATGAGCAAGCACTTGGCAACAGTGGGAAGGAAAAACTCCCTTTTAACAGGAAGAAACCTCCGACAGAACCAGGCTCAGGGAGGGGCAGCCATATGTCGTGACCGGTTGGGGGTGATTATGCACATGAACACCTATACTTCTACAGTATGAACTGAACTGGCATCTTTATCTTTGATTGTCAAAGTCAGGTCTCCTTATTAGCTCTTATATACACTATATTGCCAAAAGTATTCACTCACCCATCCAAATCATTGAATTCAGGTGTTCCAATCACTTCCATGGCCACAGGTGTATAAAATCAAGCACCTAGGCATGCAGACTGCTTCTACAAACATTTGTGAAAGAACGGGTCGCTCTCAGGAGCTCAGTGAATTCCAGCGTGGTACCGTGATAGGATGCCACCTGTGCAATAAGTCCAGTCGTGAAATTTCCTCGCTACTAAATATTCCACAGTCAACTGTTAGTGGTATTATTACAAAGTGGAAGTGATTGGGAATGACAGGAACTCAGCCACGAAGTGGTAGACCATGTAAAATCACAGAGCGGGGTCAGTGGATGCTGAGGCTCGTAGTGCGCAGAGGTCGCCAACTTTCTGCAGAGTCAATAGCTACAGACCACCAAACTTCATGTGACCTTCAGATTAGCTCAAGAACAGTGCGTAGAGAGCTTCATGGAATGGGTTTCCATGGCCGAGCAGCTGCACCCAAGCCTTATATCAACAAGCGCAATGCAAAGTGTGGGATGCAGTGGTGTAAAGCATGCTGCCACTGAACTCTAGAGCAGTGGAGACGTGTTCCCTGGAGTGACGAATCATGCTTCTTGATCTGGCAATCCGATGGACGAGTCTGGGTTTTGGCAGTTGCCAGGAGAACGGTACTTCTCTGACTGCATTGTGCCAAGTGTAAAGTTTGGTGGAGGGGGGATTATGGGGTGGGGTTGTTTTTCAGGAGCTGGGCTCGGCCCCTTAGTTCCAGTGAAAGGAACTCAGTGAAAAGACATTTTGGACAATTTCATGCTCCCAACTTTGTGGGAACAGTTTGGGGATGGCCCCTTCCTGTTCCAACATGACTGCGCACCAGTGTACAAAGCAAGGTCCATAAAGGCATGGATGAGCATGT
>VUQI01031428.1:0-21490 GCA_015106735.1 Paratilapia polleni
GCTGTTGAAGTCCGCTTGGAGTCCACCGCCCGAGGCACATGCACAGTTGGTGGACTGTAATGTAAAAATCTCGGCAGAGGACTCCATGTGGTCACAAAAAACAAGCAGGCATGCTGATGTCCACAAGCACCTTCTGTTGATGAAATTTCTGTCACTTGTGGACACGCAGATGCAGAAAGTATAATCAAGTCTACAGTCAGTTACCTTTACAGGTGCAGTGTGATTGATTTTGTTACCTTAGGACAGAGCCAGACTAGCTGCTTCCTTACATTTTTTATGGTAAGCTAAGCTAAGCTAAGGTGTTGGCTAGCCTTATATTTGCTGGAAGCTGATGGCCTGTTCCCATGTTAGGCACCTGGCCCACATACCTGTTTATGTATAACTCCACAAGAGCTATATCTTCAGCTGTCATATGTGTGTGTGTCTGTGTGTGTCATTGTAGCAAAATGTGCTCCTGGAGAAACCTAGTGTAGCAGGAACTACCACAAAGGTCATTTTAATTACTTTGCTAATTGTTTTTGTATCAGAACATGGACAGATACACTATAACCTTATAACGCTGCAAGTTGCAGTCACAAAACTTTACATTAAAATGAAGCCTGGATACCATAGTGACTGCGGTCTGACAACTCTTTTTTTTTTTTTTATGTCATAGGTTAGTTCCTTATGTGACAAGACCACATTTGGCCATGACACCTCACACAGATTCACAAGGTGAAAACAATACTAGCCACGCTGTAGTGGCTCATAATTGATTAGAGGTATAAATGTATGTGGTGATGCAGTTACTTTTTTCCTGCCCACAACTCGCCACTAATCTTTATAAAAATCTCTTATGATGATTTTGAGCAATCTTGCTTTCAGACAGGCAATAAAAAAATGCCTATTTGTTATTGCCTGTTGATAAACAAACATTTATCAATTAGGCTTTTCCAGGTGTTGAATTTCACATTTCACTGATTTGAAACACCCTTTGACCTACTACTCACAGAGACAATGGAGAGCGGGCAGACTCAGCTGTTAGCAAAGTGGGTCAGAGCAGCTGGCATGATCGCATGAATATTTAAAATGAAACAGCTCCAGACTGAAGCCTCTGTAACAATCACTTCGATGCCAAGCAGTGTTAAACAATAGCAGCATGTTGTACAGCTCCAACTGAGCAGTTACTGAATATTTCTGCCTACACAGAAAGGAGTGGGAAGGTTATCCAAACAGTAATAGAATTATAGAAAGAAAACAAAAACTTTAAGCCATCGCACGAGCTGCACCGCCGTTCGGTTTGATTCCGATCGTATGCGCCTCTGAAAAATGAGATTTTTATACACCATTTTTAGATCATATGCAAAATGCAAGACAAGAATTTGGGAAAGGGTGCAAAGGGTCCAGTGCCCACACACCATCTTCAAACTCAACCTTTATTTTGTTCTAAAATACTCCCCCTATAAAGTTTATAGTGATTGTAGCTTGCACCATTGCAATGCTGCCACGGTGACAAAAACTGTCCACAGACAGAACACGCATTAAAAAAAAAGCTTTATTTAGTGGGCCTTCTCATTGTTTGTATTTCTTTTGCATTGCTTTCCCATCAGTAGTGAAACCTAGCTGATCATGTTCACTTGGAGCTAATAAATATCGGACAACAGTTACTTTTTTCTGAAAGAGAAAAGACTTCAGAACAGGCTGGCATCTATTCACGGACTGTCAGAGCTATGAAAACAAGAAAAATGGCATGATCTGCACTGGCAAAATTCTAGCAATGGCATTAGCATTGTGAACAAGCTAGATACAATTATAGCCCTTTACATCATTATGTTTCAATGAGACATTTTCCTTCTGCTAATCAATATAATGTGTTTACAAGGCATATTGCTATGAAGCAGATCAATCACAGTTGTTGAGGTCTGCGTCGCCGCAACATGTAGTTACACTTCTGGGAAATTACACGTCAGACTACAGCGTAGGTTACAGCTCCACTGTGGATTTAACGCCATTGTAGCCCCCACACACATACATGCAAAGAAATTAAAACAATACCTGTCACGGCGTCGCAGCTGGTAAAGATGCATGCAAAAAGGAGGAAAAGTACATAGAATCACTTTAAATAGTGGCATTTCATTCAGATTGTAATTTGAAATGATTTTTGAAAACACAGAGGACAAGTAATGGAGAACAAGGCTGAGAGAGAACAAAAGGAACACCTTGAAACTCTGTGTTTATTTGTTGTATAACATCTGTGTAAATAATACTATAATACCTCAGTTATCTGAGAAGAAATGCATAAAAGAGAACACCGATGGATGAAAGATGGATGAACAGAGGCCATGGGATGAAGAATGGAAACAAACTTTGTAATTAACTCAACACAGAGTGCTGACAGGTTAAAGAAATGAAGAAAAAAAAACAAAGAATGAGAGCCAAGGAGGGAGAGACATGACTGGAGGATGGATAGAAGTAGGTCAGGAAGAGAGGGTGAAAAGAGAGGGAGAAGTAGTGAGAGGGAGAGAAAGAAGGAAGTAAAGAGAAAGTGACAGCCAAAGTTCAGCTGCGTCTTTTATACCTTACTATCTTTTCAGCTGTCTGTGTGTGCATATGTTTCTTTTTGGTGTGTGCGTGCATATTCAGGCGGTGTGTGTGTGTGTCTGTGTATGTGCGTGTGTGTCATTGTGATTGACAGCTCCCAGCCAGCAGCTTGCTCCAAAGCCAAAGACTTCATAATAAACAGAACATGGTTTAATTTACTCCTCCAGGCAGAGTGGTGCTGCTCACTTTGCTGTCTACTCATAAATGGGGACACACACATGCTAGTACAACACACTGCAAAAAATATCTTTCTCACCAAGTTATTTGATGCTGAATTCAGACTCAACATTGAATCCTTGTTAAAACATCAAATGTCAACATTTATTTTTATATAGAAGCCAGAATACACACTATATCCTTGGTGTTATCTGACCTGTACATATGACGGAAGAAACTGAAGTTTGTTCTTACGCTGCGACAACACTACATATGTTAAAGTCCAGAGGGCATTTTTGTTTGGGTCTGAATACCGTGTTAGCCCCCATTATGTCACAGCCCACCTATCCATGTATATAACAAAAGAGAGACACAGTAGATCTTTAATCTTTAATTGATCCTAAAAATTGTCTCAAATTGAAGAAGGCAAGTTGTGCACTTAGGCCTCAATCACATAGGCCTAGAGGCTGGTCGGCGACCCACTGGCAACCTCCAGTTGCTAGGGGAAAAGTGTATTCCCCAGCTGGAGAGTAGTTGCTGGAGGTTAAGGAGGCTACTGCACTAAAACCCTCCTTGTGATTGCTTTGGTCACTAGCAGATTGCTGCGGTCACCGTAGTTTCCGTGGAAGATGTCGTCTTGTCTGCAAACATGCGCTAACTAACCACTGAGAAGCAGTGAAACTTGAAATGGTGCGATGCAAACCGGAAAAAGAGACCATTCGTCTTCAAAGTAGAAGTTGCCCTTTTGAAATGTTAGTTTCAGCAGTAAGGCGCAACTTTTATTTTGAAGGCCAACGGCCTCCATTTCTGGTTTGCGTCACACTTTTCACAGTTTCACATCCACTTAGGGAGTAGTTGCCGAGTATAAGACAAGTCAGAGTCTTGCACACAAACTACAGGCAAGCACAGTAATCTGTTAGTGACCAAAGCAATCACAAGGAGGTTTTCGGTCCAGCCCGTATACATTTTTGTGACCACTTTCACTTAGCAACAGCAAACAACCTCCTGCAACCACTGGAATACACATTTTTCCCTAGAAGCTGGTGATTACCAGGGTGTCACTGACCAGTCTGTAGGCCTGCATGACTGTGGCTTAGCAATCAATTTCACAGCAACTGCCAGCAACTTCCAGCATCCACTTGCAACCGGCTGGGGAATACCCATGTTTCCCTAGCAACTGGTGGTTGCCAGGCAATTGCCAACCAGTCCCTAGTCCTGTGTAACTGGGGCCTCACTAGAAGTGCCTGACACACTAGCTGCTATATTATGTGAACATTTCCAGCTTGTCCTGCTTCTGACCACACCTACTACTAAAGTCTTCTACACTGAAGACAACACTTTAATGCACTAAACACCAAACAGTGGCACAACACGACACGTCAAACATTGGCCACTATTATCTAGATAGCTAGCGTTAGCATTGCCATCTTTGTTGATGATCCTGGTGGCAGAAAATTGCTTGTTTGTCCACCAATATATAGCCAAGATAGTCACCAGTATGGTATACAGCATTCTACACTCAATTTCTTTTTACCATTACACCATGCTGGCACTCATAGTGAACTGCATGCAACCATACCTAACTGTCAGTGTGAACACTCAAAACAGCAAAATTATGGAAGTAAGTTATTTAAGACACAGCATAGGTCTCAGCTCCACTTATCAAGATGGCTAAAGGGGGGCCTGGGGTGTGTCTCCTCTCCTCACAGAAAAAAAAAAAAAAGTGTTGTCATATCAGTGCAACCATGGGTGAATATACAGCAGTAACAACAGAATCCAGATTTCTTCTGGGGAAAACTGTGTTCTCCTTTTCAATGAATCATTGTAAATATGGTTATATAATGTTGAATAATAGCCTACGGTATAATTGTACTGAAAGCGTTTGTGCTAATTACACATCCAAAATATCACATTTTTTCATTTTGTGGTTTGATCTGCTGCTTACTTTTACCAAACTCATTTGCTTTGCAAAGATGAACTGAAAACAAAGGATACGTGAGACATTGTTCTTTAGCTGTACTTTTTTTTTTACTTGTGTAGCAAATAGAGTAAAACAGTAACCAGACTGGATTTTGTTCCCTAGCATTACCTTGGGGTTAACTCTTGTGTTCAGTACTACTGCTATGTGGGTTCTGGGGCAGCCCTGTCTCCTAATGCATGTTGATGGAGACATGAGGTCTGTCCACAATCAAAAATTTCAACTGATTTTTAAATGGGTTGGTTTGGCATTCGTTTCTGATAGAAATACAGGGGGTTCTTAACCCCCACTCCACCACCACCCCAACCCACCCTACCCCCCTTCCCTGTGCCACCTCAGTTAAAAAAAAAAGTGATGGAACTACCCCTGCTGGAAGAGACAGAAAGATATAGCCAACAAAGGAAAACAATATTAATTCACAACTAACTACACTAGAAAATGCACAGTATTGAAAATACTCACAGGCTTTATGTTTTGCAGTCAAATGAGCACACACAAATCCACAGAGTCATTGAGGTGGCCCAGTCCACCGAGGTGCCACGGCTGTCTGAAATCTGTCCATGGTAGGACGCTGACTTGGAGAGGTCCCTCGTCACGGCCACACCAATGACACGGCTAGATGTGGGTGAGCTTTCTGGGTGGCAGCTCTCATTCAGCCAATCAAGGCAAACAGGCCACGCTCTATTTAATGATTATCCCAGCATCTGTCCCCTATTCCTTCTCCTCGTGTGAAAGCCGCCAAACACAAGTGCAAATACGCTCGCAGGAACTCAGTGAATCCCATCCAGCCGAGCAGCTCGATTCTGGCTCGCATCGAGTAATTCAATCTCAATTTAATCAAATTTAGAAATGATGGCAAATGCTCGTGTGCATTATGAACAGGCTGTGTGCCCGTGATTCATTATATAGTTAGTGGAGAAGTGGTTAATAGAGGATGTGATTACAGCAGCAGCAATTAATGCCAGTCCAATGAAATACATGATTACCACATTTAGAATGTAATCTCAGTTGTTATCCACGTCATGAAGAGAAAGGAAATCCAGAGATAGCCTTTA
This sequence comes from Paratilapia polleni, assembly GCA_015106735.1. Lineage (NCBI taxonomy): Eukaryota > Metazoa > Chordata > Actinopteri > Cichliformes > Cichlidae > Paratilapia > Paratilapia polleni. The sequence continues at coordinate 5,770 of VUQI01031428.1, forward strand.
TCCTGTTTAGATTCTGTTTACTTACAGTAGATAAAAGGTTTTACTGCTGCTTGACAAGGTGTGCTGGTTTCAATTCCTGCATGAGGTTTGTGGAGAAGATCCCATCTTCCAGTACACTTTCATTCTCTCGAGGCAACAGAGGTGTTGGTTTTCCCCTAGTCACCTGGATATCATGTTATTGTTCATTTGGTAATCAGCCACTGAATCGCTCTGCAATGTGCTTGGATGCTTGCAGCCATTCTCTAGCTCCTTTGCATTAGGATGCAGGTAATCAATAAAGACCCTGCTTTCCTCAGCTTTAAATCACGAGAATCTTCAAAGACTCCCTGCAGGCGTTGATGGAGAAAACGACGGAAAACACGGAGCACCGGGCTGATGAATAAAACGATAAATGTCAGAGAGGAGCAAGAGCTGTTAGATAGGAGAGAGGCACAACTGAAGATACACACTGAGAGAGAAAGAAAGGCTAATATTCTTGATTTATCAGCCCGGCAGCCTTTGAGATGAATGAGAAGAGGAAAGCTGTCTCTGGCCACTTATTGTAGCCCGTGGGATGAATGCTCACTGTTGCACTGTTTGTCTTTGGTTGGGTAAAAAATGAAGTGCAACATCAATAAAAATGTTAATCAGAAAAAGAAAAAAAACAACAACATTGTTTTCATTTTCAATTTATGGATCCACTTGGTAGAAGAAAGAAAATAATCCTGACATCAATCAACAAAATTTATTTCATACCACGAATATTCCTCCACTGCATCTCCCACGTTTGTAACTCTTACCATATACCTGCACTCAAATAAAATCCTAACTGTCCTCTCCTCATGTTTTCATTTTAACAAAGTTAAGAAGGATATTTATCCAAAAGTAAAAAAATACACCCCTCAGCAGTCTTAGCCCTCTCGTACTGTTGTAAACACTGCACTCTCTCACACTAAGCTGCACTCAAAGGACTAATTCCACAAGAAACTCATATGACATTCAAACAGTCTACAACATTGCAACCATTGTTCACCTTTCCACACATAAATAAAATTTGTTCACATGCCCTAAATTATTACTCCATGTTTTTGTCACCAGGTGAGCGCGGTGCAGCCCTGTCACGCCCACAGCGCCCCCTTTCGGCCCGGACGGCACACCATGCCCCGGCGCCTATGAAAGGGTACCATGTCAGCCGAAGCATGTCTCAGCATTCCTCTGGTGGTGGCGGAGGAGGTCCCTGCCACTGCACACCTGAGGACTGTGATGGCCCAGGCAGAGACTACTACCATGGTCACAGCGATGGTCACTATTACCCTGGTGGAGGTCCGGTTGAGGCTCTGGCGCTGGAGAGGCACCACTCCCGCTCACACTCCCATAGTCACTCTGGAGGAGGCACATTTCCCCGCTCCCACCCCAGCCAGCACCCACCTCTCCAGTCATTTGACTCTTGTGAAGAGTGCCTATCCTCAGGCCACGGAGGGAAGATACATCGCATGCCCTCAAACATGGTGGAGCAGTTTGAGAAGCAGGTGCCCTTCCATCATGATGGCTTCCACACACTGCAGTACCAGCGCACTGCTAGTGGGGGTGCTGAGCAACGCAGTGAGAGTCCCTCACGCATACGTCACTTGGTTAACTCGGTACAGCGCCTCTTTGCCAAGTCCCATTCCCTGGAGGCACCATCCAAACGGGAGTACAATGGCACGAGGGGAGGAGGGGACTACCGAAGCGAGAGAGGAGGAGGCCACAGGAGCGGAGGGGAGGATGGCCACTACTCAGGCCACCAGTCTCGCTCCACCAGGCGGAGCAAGTCTCGAGAACGTAGTAAAAGTGGAGACTCACGGCATGAGTCAGGCAGACGCCACCGCAGCAGGACAGCAGGCTGGTGGAGCTCTGATGACAACCTCGACAGCGACAGCAGCTACTTGGTAGGCGGGGGTAGACCTGGGTATCCCAGAGGGCACGAGAGCCTGGATGCTGCCATTCAGGAGCTCACCATGAAGAAGCCCAAGGAGCGAGGTGGCGGACCGGGATCTGGGGAGTGCATGGCCTGTACAACAATGGCTCTGGCAGGGAGTGAGGGAGGAGGGGGACACCATGGGCATCACGGTCACTCCCTGAAAAGGAGTACCTGGTCAGCCATGACAGTGAGTCAGGCCAGAGAGGTATATCCTTCAACCAGGGGAGGAGGCTATGACAAAGCCCTGGTGCCCATGGAGAGCAAGCTCAAGGAGAGGAGCTTCCACTATCTGCAGGTATGTCTATGTGTACAAATGTGTACTCTATGCTGGTGAATGCAAATATATATGTAATTGACTCGGATTGCTTGGTGCCAGCTTGCAGCAAATACTTTTTGTAACTACACACACTGTTCCTGCACTTCCTCAGTATAAGGAGCTTTAATAATGATTTAATAATGAGCTCTAAGTCATCATCAGCGATGACCGCAACCCTAACCCTAACTCTAACCCTAGGCAATGAATGAATATGAATATGTAATGTTTGTTTTGATTAAATTGTTCTCCCAAGTCTTGGCAATCAGGGAATGAAGAAAATAATCATTTTAATGACACACATCAAAAACTAGTTACATTATTTACAAAAAGGTTTGTTTTTTGCCTTCTCCGAAATATAGGATTAGGGTAGGTTTAGAGTTAGGATTGCAGCCTATGATGACTTAGACCTCAAAGGGTTAAGCTTTTCTTTGATAGCAGATTGTGAACTAAATATGATAAAATTGTATCCTGTCAAATATCATCCCAAATAACCATCATATTAAGACTTTTGCTTTCTATTTTAAAAATTAAGAAATTTGACGTATACTTCCATGACTAGTGTCCTAATGGGAAATGCTACCAGGTAATTTAGCACAACTAAATGGTACAAATTTACCAAGAAGACCAGCTGAATTGCTGATTTCAGCTGCACTTCTACAAAAAGTCTCTGTAATTTTAATGCAAGCCAATTTTGCAGTCAGTTATTATATATTAAAGAGCAAAATTAATCAGTCAGCACTGCCACAACAGTTACAGACTAGACAAATTAGTTTTTTTGTTTTGTTTCGTTCTGTTTTTATTTTGTTTTGCAACAAAACAAGGACTTAAAATCTAAGGCAGACCTTGTCATTATGGAGAGCCCTTTAAAATCTCACTGAATCTCTTCCTGTTTATAAATACTTAACAAGGCCTGGATTTAATTGTCTGTTCATATATTACAGAGTTTCTTGTGTTATTCTGTTGCTCCATGTTGTTGTGTTAAAGCACATTGAACAACTTGTTTGTAGTAGAAACTGGGGGACAAAACAATTGACCAGTTACTGATGTTTAGCACTATGAGCCCCACCCTAAAAGTACTGCCCTTCTGTCCTGAGTAGGGACTTCTTGTTGAGTGAAACAATAACTGTGTTTCCACCCAAAGTACCTGGAATATTGACTTCCAAGAACTCTTATTTAAGGAACTAAAAGGTTCTTTTGTACTTTTGCTTTTTTGTGTTTACACTAAGACCCGTGAACATTAGGTTCATTAGTCCACTGACATGACAAAAACTGCTATTACATGCAGGACTTTGTAAAAACTTAGCAACCATCTTACATCTCGGCTGGCTGTGTCTTTCTTTCTCAGTCGGTGTCAGAGCTGCATCTCCATGTGTATATTTGACAGGCAGTGCACGCAAACACAGGGCAGCCACAGCAGACAAGATGAAGCCTGCTCTTCAGTTATAATATTCACACAAAATCTGGAAGCGGAGCGCCTTCTCACAGGGTTGTGAGGAGGTACGGGCATGTATATTTGCGCTTTAGAACATAACTGCTGTGAAACAATCAGAAAATAACACATGTAGCACACAGCCACGTGTCACTACTGGAAATGCTCTGATTTAGGTGAGGCTTCTGCCTGAGTATAGTGTGCAGGAGGCGTACTGGACGACCACTTGCTAGGTGTGAATTCATCGAATTTGCACAAATTACCTCCAGCTTTTTTCACATTGGTGCAAGCTGGCACAATTCGATATCATACAGGCTTTGTATTAGGAAGCTGGCAGGGTAAAGATGTTTCAGTGGCTAATCTGATGGTAGTAGACATTTGCATTCTCTGTGGATGGATTATCTTCTCCACAGGCCCTGGACACAAACTTGCCACGGGCAAAGAGTACGCAGTGCATGTGTGCTTTCTAAGCACACAGAATTTAGCCACACAATAACACAAGGCTACTTACAACTACACCATGTATTTCTGTCACTGTTTTAAATGACTGCTATTCTGTTTTATTCTGTTCAATTCAATTCAATTCAGTTTTATTTAAATAGCGCCAAATCACAACAACAGTCACTTCAAGGCGCTTTATATTTTAGGGTAAAGACCCTACAATATAGACAGCAGTCAGACGACCCCCTGTGAGCAAGCACTTGGCAACAGTGGGAAGGAAAAACTCCCTTTTAACAGGAAGAAACCTCCGGCAGAACCAGGCTCAGGGAGGGGCAGCCATCTCCCACGACCGGTTAGGGATGAGGGGAAACAGAAGAGAGCAGAGGGAGACAGGACAAAAGACACACTATGGGAGAGAGACAGAGTTTAATAGTAACTGATGATTAAATGCAAGTGGTGTTTGAACACATGGGGAGTGAAAGGAAGTGATGAAGAGGAAGTGCTCAGTGCATCATGGGAAGCCCCCAGCAGCCTAGGCCTATGCCAGCGTAACTAAAGGGATGGTTCAGGGTCACCTGATCCAGCCCTAACTATAAACTCTATCAAAAAGGAAAGTTTTAAGCCTAATCTTAAAAGTAGAGAGGGTGTCTGTCTCCTGAATCCAAACTGGGAGCTGGTTCCACAAGAGAGGGGCCTGAAAGCTGAAGGCTCTGCCTCCCATTCTACTTTTAAATACCCTAGGAACCACAAGTAAGCCTGCAGTCTGAGAGCGAAGTGCTCTATTGGGATAATATGGTACTATGTCTTTAAGATATGATGGGGCCTGATTATATAAGACCTTTAAGACCCATAAGTTATGGACGTTTCATGTTTCTCTGTATTTATCCAGGAAGCATCAAATGGTCTTACTTATAGGAAATTATTGAATATAATATAGATGTGAGAGGGTGCACCTAACTTCCAGATTTGTCTGGTCTAGTAGTGTTAGCACCACTGCTCCACAGCTTTTACTTTGTGTTAGAGTTGCAGTCCTCCTGTGAACTTGGCCTAGGAGCATTACCATCAAGGTTCTCCCCAGGAGGCAGGACTGGAGGAGCTGTCAGCTGCTGACAGTTTACACTTTGCCAACCTGCTAAGTTCTCCCATAGACTGTTGATGACCCTCAGACTAATATCTGGCCTATAGCCTATGCAGTTATTTTATATAAATTATTTTAAATAAAAAATAAAACATTATAATATTTTACAATTTAAAAATCCCCTTTAAAAAAACAACAACAACAACAACAAAACAAACAATAATACACATTAAAAAAAAATCCTAAGGTGAAGTCCCTCATTGTCTCCAGGGCTCTGGTCACGTGCCTACTTTGCCCATTACCTCTGTATCCAATCAGAAATGTTCAGCTCTACAAGCCCCATCCCCAAGTTTCACAACTCTTAGTCACAGAGCAGCAACTTTTTGGGGAGTAAAATTTCCCTGGAAGTTAATTTAGATTCGGGTCCCTCCAAAGGTTCCTAGTTCCAGGGCAAAACTCCTCAGTAGAAAAGCAGCCATTCTCCCTAAATTTGGATTTAGACCACACATGGGCAAAATACGTCCCGGGGGCCAGAACCGACCTGCGTAGAAAATGAGGTGCACCCATGTTTTCTTATATACATGAATAAATCATACTATCCTTTGTGACAATGAATAATGGAGCAAAAATCAGCTGTCTCTCCAGTTTCTCATAACTTAGATGGACTCAAACTCCACACCATCTTTGCAATGGTACTCCTCATTCTCCTCCGCAGCCTCAGTGAGCTAACAGTGTAGCAGCACAACCAGCTGCAGGTTCTGGACAGAGTGCTTCTCGAGTACACAGAGGGTCTTCAAACCAGCTGCAGTCCAAGACAGCGGAGTTAGTCTGTCGAACTGCAGGATGAGTCTCACAACAGTGACCTGATGAGCCTGTTGGTAGGGAAATAGGAGAAAGGAAGGGCCGGTGCTAATTGGTTAGAAGTAACTGAACTTTCAAAATAATAGTAACTGGTTGTGTCGTTGTCTCTTGGATGGATGAAAACAAAAAAAAAGAATCGCATAATATACTCGTAATATACTGGGGAAGCCTGCCCATGTAAATGATATGTGTGGGAAACATTGTATATATACAAAAACGTGTTCACAAATAATAAAAATTAGCCAAGCTTTTCTTTCTTCAGTGATGCATGTCTCAGGCACACAGGTCATAATTTAAAATATATCATATTCACACAGATTCATTAATATGACCATGTGTTCATAATTTATATCTGTGAATGTTTATTTATCCATTCACTGATATGAGCATGTATTGTAATATATATCTATTAGGCATTGTATAGCAGTGCAACAGTACACAGAACAGTCAACATTTTCTAAGTTCTTTTCTGGAACAATGATGCAGGCTAATTTTAAAGTAGTCTGTAATGTCTTCTCAGATTCTAGAGTTTAACATATTTCAGCTCTTTGTGTGTCATGTTGTTCAGTGTGCGGCTCTTTGCTTACTGTATCAAAGTCAGTGTGGTCCTCTGAGGAAAAATATTGCCTACGCCTGATTTAGACCCTGGTTTTTCCAGTGGAAACACAGGTAAAGGTACTCCATTCCTCAAAGTTTCCTCTTCCTGCAGTGGAAACATGCCTTTTATAGCAACATAACACTTTTTTGTTTAACCCTAAGCACTATGGGAAATGCAGTGCCAAAAGCTCAAAAAAACATTAACCTCAAATTGGAAGACGAAAATACAAATTTTATATAAGCAGTACATTTTTATTCATGGACAGGTATTTTCTGTGTGATAAAAACCTTTGAACACACAAACAACAACAATTTTGAGCAACAATTTTGAAATGCATAAAAACGTCTTTTATTATTAATTGTTTTTGTAAAAACATAATTAAAAATGTTGTGAAAAGTGAGTGTTTCTAAAGTGGTCAGATTTCTAAAGGTTAAATGTCCGCCTAAGAGGCCGGATGGACTGTCCTGGCATTTTGCTGTGAGTCAGAAAACAATAATTGTCTTCATCCACCATGTTATTTACCTGTTCCTTCCAACAGTCACTTACCTGTTTTCCGTCATCACCCTCCATCTTGAATGTAGCGCAAGGAATTTTCCCAGCACCGATTCAGTCATTTCATCTCCTAAAATGGCAAAAAGGTTAATTAATAGCTGTTATTGGCTGTTACAGTGGACCTAAAAAGGCATCTCAGAGAGAACACACACACATGCACACACGCACTAGCATAAACGCACAAGTCTCCAGCTGTGTTGAGGTAGAGCTGCCATGCAGGCTGTGTTTCTACGGAAACAGCAGGTAGCCACAGGAGTCCCTGGTGTTTTTCCAACTCTCATCCTTTAGACACAGCTGAGGTCTGCTGATAGAAGAGACAGAGAGAGCAGGGTCGTGTGTGAGTGTTCCTGTTTTTCTGAGGACAATCCCCACACAATTTACCTCTGTGCTTTAGGCTACCATCACGTTCTCACCTTAGGACACTAAATGAACTTCCCCTGCTGCAGCTTTTCTCATATCTCCAGGTGTCACTGGCGGTTTTGGGAGGAGTGGAGAGACAGTGTGCTGAGTGAATTTTGTGCTGGGCTTAGATGTGCCAAGGCAGGCCAGATTGATCCATGGCTTCAGAGCAGACAGCTTACTGGAGCTGCAGATATAAAGCTGTTCAGGTCTGTTTCACCAGGATGAAACGTCAGGACAAACAGCAGCACAGGGGCTGCTGTTTTAAAGCAACAACTCCAAATTGAAACCTCCTCAGAAAGCGAGTAGATATCATACATCCAACAACTGCCTTTAAACTCTATTACTTATATATAAAAGGTGTTGCTTGTAATGAAAAACTGACAAAGAATTTATATTGTAAGGTAAAGGCTCTGCAGTATTAGTCAGAGAACCCCAATGATCAGGTGATCCCCTACAGTATGAATGAGCATTTGGCCACAGAGGGAAGGAAGAACCCCCTTTCAACAAGAAGAGACCACCAGTAGCTCAGGGAAGAGCAGCCATCTGCCACAACCGGTTGGGGGGTGAGGGGAAAGAGAACAGACCAAAAAAGAGTATAAAAAGACCACAAACAAAACACAGGACAAAACATAAACTGCAGGAGAAATTAAACAAAGTTATTGATATGCATGACTAAGGGATGGTTCCGGGTCACGTCATCCAGCCCTAACTATAACTTTATCTGAAAAGGAAAGTTTTAAGCCTAATCTTAAAAGTAGAGAGGGTGTCTGTCTACTAAACCCAGACTGGGAGCTGGTTCCACAGGAGAGGGGCCTGATAGCTAAAGGGTCTTCCTCCCATCTAATTTTTAGAAACTCTAGGACCCACAAATAAGCCTGCAGTCTGAGAGCGAAATGCTCTACTGGGGTAATATTGTACTATGAGGTGTTTAAGATATGATAGGGCCTGGTCATTCAGGACTTTGTATGTGAAGAGAAGAATTTTAAATTCAGTTCTTTATTTAATTCAAATCAAACTGGAAAGCCAGTATGGGAGAAATACCGTCATGGTAAAAAGAAAGTAATTCTAAGGTATTACGTATTGGGACATGATAAAAAAAATATTCTGGTCCTTAGGAGGTCTTAAAATTAGGTAACTACAACCTTAGATGTACTACAAAACATGACATATTACACTGTGTCATTATTTACCGACAACTAAGCCACACTGCAGAAGCAGCATGTGAAAAATGACGTACACCCTTACTGATTCCATAGGAATTAAGAGGGTAAGTAGCAGCCAGGTGCTGATAATCAAATGCACTCGATTAATTGATGATCAGCAAGTGTGAGCACCTCTATAAAAGCAGAAGTTTTGGCAGTTTGCAGGTCTGGAGCATTCAGGTGTGTTAACACAATGCCAAGGAGGAAAGGCATCAGCAATGATCTTAGAGAAGCAATTTTATCTGCTCATCAATCTGGGAAGGGTTATAAGGCCATTTCCAAACAATTTGAAGTCCATCATTCTACAGTGAGAAAGATTATTCACAAGTGGAAAACATTCAAGACAGTTGTCAATCTTCCCAGGAGTGGACGTTCCAGCAAATTCACCCCAAGGTCAGACCATGCAGTGCTCAGAGAAACTGCAAAAAACCCAAGAGCTACACCTCAGACTCTACAGACCTCAGTTAGCATGTTAAATGTTAAAGTTCATGATAGTACAATTAGAAAAAGACTGAACAAGTATGGCAGCACGGCTTAGTTTTGCAAAGTTGCATCTGAACAAACCACAAGACTCCTGGAACAATGTCATTTGGACAAATGAGACCAAAGTGGAGATGTTTGGCCACAAGCACCATGTTTGGAGAAAACCAAACACAGCATATCAGCACAAACACCTCATACCAACTGTCAAGCACAGTGGTGGAGGGCTGATGATTTGGGCTTGTTTTGCAGTCACAGGACCTGGACACCTTGCAGTCATTGAATCGACCATGAACTCCTCTGTATACCAAAGTATTCTAGAGTCAGATGTGAGGCCATCTGTCCGACAGCTAAAGCTTGGCCCAAACTGAATCATGCAACAGGATAATGATCCCACAAAATGGCTGAAAAAAAAAAGAATCAAGGTGTTGCAATGGCCCAATCAAAGTCAAGCATGATTGAAATGCTGTGGCGAGACCTTAAGAGAGCTGTGCATAAACAAATGCCTGCAAACCTCAATGAAATGAAGCAGTGTTGTAAAGAAGAGTGGGCCAGAATTCCTCCACAATGATGTGAGAGACTGATGAAGTTGAACAGAAAACCATCACTTTAATGCTGCTAAAGGTGGTCCTCCAAGCTATTGATCATGGTGCATACTTAGTTTTTCCACATACCGCTTCTGCATTTTCACTTAGTTTTAGTTAAATAAAGACACAGTGTAATATGTTGCATTCTTGTTGTTCATCTGAGTTTGTATTTAAATAATTTTAAATTTGTTAAAGACCAGATTAATTTTTATCATGTTCTGATACGTAAAAACTTTCTTTTTAACATGACCGTATGAGCTTTCTTTCTAGTCCACAATACTATTCTTTTGGTCACCACCCAAAGATCGTTGCCATAGGTGAGGGTAGGAACCTAGATCAGTCGGTAAATTGACACCTTTGCTTTCACATTCAAATCTCTCTTTTTCACAGTAGATTAAACTTTGAAAAACATTTTTTCACATTATGACTGAATTTTAATTTGGCTTTATATCTGTTGGATTTATGCCAACAGACAAAATTGAAGATAAATATTAAAAGCAATATATAAAATTTTATCCTTGATGTTGTTCAGCTCCAAATTAGTTCACAGTAAGAAAAATGCTCTGTAAAGTAGTCACAAAGTAGTTTTTGTTGCACCTGGATACATAAAGCACATGGTATATATACATTTGAAATCAGTTTAAGTATGCTACAACAATTCACTCCCTAGTCATAGTGTCAGTCTACTGTACTGTATATTATTTCCATGTATAACAAAATGCACATGCAAGCTTATACTGACAAGCCCACACTGGGCTGTTGCTCAAGTTTCCTGCAAAGAGCCAGAACAGAATAAATATAAGTGAAGTCACAAGTCAGTGGTCAGAGGCAAAGGGACATGTGCAAGCATTCCCCCATGGCATCAACGCCAATCATAATGTGTGGCATCAGAACCTGGTGCTCTTCATTCCATCTCTCACCTTCCTCTCAGCCTGTATGTGATAGATAAGAAATGATTACAAAAAAGAGGGGGAAAAGGTTGAATATGAAGCAAGAGAAATGAAATGAACACAGAAGCAGTGAGAGACAAAGAGAGTGAGAAAATAGGAAGGTAGAAGAGACAGACAGTAAAGCAAGCTCAGGGATAGAAAAGAGATAAAAGAGGTGATGGTAGCCAAGGGGCGAAGTAGGAAGAGGAGAGGAAGAGGCGTTTGAGGAAATGAGAGAGATAGGGGAAGGCCACGGGGATCACGAGATTAGGCTGAATCATCTTTTAAGTGATGACCTTAAAAACACACACTCAGCTGGATGCCAAAGCCTGGGGCCTTGAATGTGTGTGTGTGTGTGTGTGTGTGTGTGTGTGTGTAGGTGTTTGGTCTCATGTTTGTATATGAGACTGCACCTCACAGCATTTACAAAAAAATGAAAGACTAAGAGGTCCTTTAGCAAAAGCAACTGCTGTTAGTTTCTGGATGGTGGAAAACTCTCCTCATACTAGAAAAGTTGGATCACACACACACACACACACACACACACATAAACACATATACTGAAATGAGTGGTCCTCCACAATAACAGAATTTCATGTACAAGGTTAATAGGTATACTCATGTGCTATAATGCTAACTAAAGTTGCACTTGTCAATATGTGAAAGGGATCACTCATGGAGAGAAACCCACTGATCACCTAATTCTGCATTCCCCACCAGCTCTACAGAGCTTTTAACTAGGAATGCACTCATCCAACTTTTTCAGTTCAATTTTAGGTTTTGCCTGTGAGTATCTGAGTACTGATCCACTGTTAAATAGATAAGTTGTATTTACCACAGTGAGAACAGGCAACATCAAGCTCAACTTATGGTTCAGTCACAGAGTGAAAAATAGGAGCAACCTCCTAGCTAGGAGAAATCGGTGATGGCCTGGTGATTGCATTGAATTTTTTTTTTACATTTGGCAACCAATTCCAAGTAGTTGCTGTGACCAGCTGGTCACCTATAGGTTGAATCTGCAACACCCTCAACCTTTGACGTCAGTCTGTGCCAATGAGTGCAACTCATCTGTGACGCATTTCTTTGCAATAAGAAACTCGACTCAACTGGTTGCCAACTGGTTGTATTCTGGTTATATTCATATATAAAAGTAAGGTTGCTGAGTGCCTATGTTGTTATGCAGTTAAATTGCCACCCTGCAGCAACTACATCACTATTTGTGGAGGAATTTCTGAATTTCTGTTTCAAATCTATGAGGTTCTGGCTGGAGTCTGAATGTAAGAAGTTAATATGAATTTCTATTTAATGTGAATTTCTGTGTATGTAGACAGCAACAGGCTTGCAACAGACGGCAACAGATTTGCAATTTGTGCTGATTTATCAGAGTTAATCGCCCTAGTATTATAAACAAATTGCAAGCATTGAAACAAAAATAACAAAAAGGCAGGGAGCAGGAGAGTCCAGAGGGCAGAGGAGCAGTTCTGGGGGTCGGCCTATAAGCAAGGCAGAGAAGAGAGGAAGAGCTAGTGCGAGTGACCCTTCTGGGGGCCTTCCTGGAGGCTGAGCAGGGCAGACAGACCTCTCCCGAGGTCGGCAATGAAGGCGGCAAAGATCCTCTGGAGGCTGGACAGGAGGCCAGCAGAGGAGATGTAGCCCCTCTGGAGCCCGGACAGGAGGCCACTGACGACAAAGGAGATGGGATCCCTCCGGTGGCTTGGCAGGAGGCCGGAGTGTCAGTAGAGTCCCTCTGAAGGCTTGGCTGGATGCTGGTAGTGAGCAGAGCAGAGCATCACAGGAGGCCAAGAAGAAGGCTGAAGACGGTGAGGCAGGAGAGATGGTCTGCAGCAGGGGAGAGGGGAACCAGCCAGGGGCTTGGCAGGAGGCCTGCTGTGACAAAGCAGGTGGAGTCCCTCTGGAGGCTGACTGGTGACGGCCAATACCCCCGCTTCCCCTTGGAAGAGGGAGCAGGAGGAACAGATGTAGGTGGGACCCCGACGAGCCAGGCAGTGGGACCTCTAACGGGCCCGGCAGCGGGACCTCTGATGGGCCCGGTGGCTTCGAGGCTGGAAGGCTTCATGGCAGCATCAAGGTTTGGGTGCAGGGACGTGACTCTGAGGCTGGTGTCGAGATGGGCTGCTGTAGTGATGAAGAGGAACTGGCTGGATCACTGGTTGTGGTGTGGAACAGCAATGACGAGAGCAACGCTTCCTCCTGGATGAAGTAGCTGGAAGGTCTGGGGAAGTTAGATCTTCATCCTCAGACAATATGCTAGCCAGGCAGGATGCTGGACCAGGTGTTGGAGAAACGGAAGGAGCAGGTGGAGCTGTGGAGTTAAAGAGGGGAGCAGGCTCTGATTTATTTGTAATTGTCCTTCCATGTGGATAATTGTGGAAAAAATGTCCAAAATTGTTGGGGACTGAAGCAGTTGCCCTTCATGGCTTAAAGTCCTATTCATCAAACTTTAATGTCCGTTGTGCCACAAATCCGCTTGGAAATCCTAGAAAACCTTGTAAACTCCTCCTTTAACTCTCCAGAAAGAGCGGCTGCATCTGCTGGGTCCAGGTTATGGTCTCAGCAAACTCTCATGTATTGCAAAATGAGGACCCAAATGCAGACTTCCAGGCAAGCAGATATAAAACAAAAACAAACCTTTTTTTAGGCTGAGAGAGAGTACAGAATTAAACAGCAAAATAATCCATAAGACTCCATAAACAGGCAGAGAGCACACAAGGATTACAGCAGACGCTGAAACAAAGACTGAGGGGAAGACAGCACCATCAGTGGGAGTGGACACACCTGGCGAAAACAAGACACACGTGCAGACAATCAAGACAATGGGACAGGAGGGGAAGCAAAACCAAACACAAGATACCAGAGACAAGTAACTACCAAAATAAACGGGGAAATGCAGACACAAGAATGAACCTAACGTAGGGGACTTGGCACAACAGGATGGAATAAGAAACACTGAGGGACAAAACTAAACTCAAATACAAACTGCAACAAAGAACTCAAGACTAAAAAGACTAAGGAAATACACAAAGATGAAAATGTAAAAAATAGGTAAACTAAGAATCAAGCACAAAATATTTAATAATAAACAGAACTTGAAAATCTATAAACTCAAAACACTGGGTCAAAGACCCAGGACCATGACAGAAAGTAGAGCTGCACCATAGATCAGTCCGCCGTCAACAAGACCCTCTCTCACTTTTTGAGTCCCTGTTGGATGGAAATCAGTCCCAAATATCTGATTGGTTTTTGACTTACAAACTCTGTTCAAATGCTGTTTTTGCAACGTCTCTGTCGGGCATTAATCCACACACAAATTTAGCGATTAACTGGGAAAGATACTAGTCAAGGCACTTTTCAGGTTTCCTGTAATTTGAGACCAATAAAGCAGCTCTCCAGACTGTTGCAAATATTGCTTTTTGCTCACAAAATATTTGAAAATGTCATTGCTAATCCATTTGCGACAGCATCTTTTGGGCCAGTAATTTGCTAAATGTGATGTTTTAAGTTATCTTACTTACCCAAAGTGACCAAAAATCACTTTTTAAACACTTAAAGACAAGAACAGAGATGTGTGTGTTTCTTGCTCTCTGTAGCTGTGTGACTGTTTCTCATTGGTCACTTTTGTATCACCTATAATCGCTAAAATTGACAAATTTCATTCTTTACCTCTGGTCACCACAATGCTGCTTATTTCCTCCTGGGTGTACAGTACTGTGCAAAAGTCTCAAGCCAACCCTCATTTCTTTATATTTTGCTTCCAGTGAGCCAGATTTTCTGGTAATTTTTTTTTAAAGTGACCTTGAGCAATAGTTCTCCAGGATTTCTGAAGGTCTTTCAAAGTTTTTCTTTGGACACTGGCTACTTTTTCAATCATTTTCAGTCCAGTCCTTGTACCTGACCATTTTCAGAGGAATGCTTTTGTTGTTTGTCATTTAACACTGACCTATGAATTATTTGAGCATTAAAAAGGTACCTAACTGAAGGGATGAACCAGTGTTGTGTCTACACATAACAGACAACTTAGCAAAGAACCAGTTTTAAATTGTATCTTTGGGCACTTTGTTACTAGCAGCTTGTCACAAAAATACATAATTTGCTCCCATTTATTTAGTTGAATCTGTGAAAGATGCCAAAGATAACACAGTTTGACAGACATAAAATAGTATTTTTGTACCAACAAGGTGATTCCAAAAGAGCTATTAGCTGAAAACTTGACATATCTCAGCATTGTGTGTAGAGTGTCCTAAAAAAATTTGAGGAAACTGTACAACTGGATAACGAATGAAGAAGTGTCAGGCCTTAAATACTATCTATAGCAGATAAACAGTATCTGAAAGTCATGTCCTTAAGAAATAGAAAGAAACGATTTGGTTCAAATCGCTGTAAGTATGTACGGAGGAAGTTAGGAGATAGGTACAACAGTGTGTCGACAGCCATCTGTAAAACACGGTGGAAGCTCTTTCATGGTTTGGGGCTGGATTTCAGCCAATGGTGTTGGAGATCTTGTAGAAACTGATATGAAAGCAGAATAATAAAAGCAAACATTTTGATCCATTGTGCAAAGAATGATTGGCAGCTGCTTAATTTTTCAGCATGACAATGATCCCAAATACACTGCCAATGCAGTAAAAGCATACCTGGATAGAAAAACACACAGTGGAACACTATCAGTCATGGATTGGCCTCCCCAGAGCCCGGACCTCAACATTATTGAAGCAGTGTGGGATCATCTTGACAGAGAACGGAACAAAAGGCAGCCAACATCCAAAGAAGAGCTTTGAATGTCCTTCAAGAAGCCTGGAGAACTATTCCTGGAGACTACTTAAAGAAATTAAAAGAAAGCTTGTCTAAGAGAGGTCAGGCTGTGTTGAAGAATAAAGGTGGTCACAGCA
>VUQI01031430.1:0-12438 GCA_015106735.1 Paratilapia polleni
GGATTAAAAAAGTAAATCATACCTTACTAATAAGACTGAACTATCATCCAAAATGCATAAAGTAGAAGGGATGTGTTATGAAAAGTTGTTAAATCTAGTGACAAAGTCATTAAGTTGGCAAAAAAGAGGTGAACTGATGTGTGATAATTACTGCTGTGAGTGAAAGGTATGTCAGGCCCCTAAACATGAACTGGTACATTTTCGTGGTCCCTGGCTTTTGTCCTATGATTTTGAGTTTTGTATTCTGGTTTATTTTTGGTTTGGTTTCATTATTCATTATTTCTGATTAATGTTACTTTAAGTTTTGATTTGCCATTGTCATTACATCATTTTGAGCTCTGTTCTTGTTACTTTAGAAATCTGGTTACTGTTATTGTTTATAGAATTTGTTATTTATATGCGGTTCCTTGTGTTTTTGCTTATTATTCTAATCTCACCAGTGTTCTTTTTTTTTTTAACATGTTTAATGTGTATTCTTTGAGTTCTGTATTTAGACATTTTCTGTTTGCTTTCATTGTGATTGTATGTTCTTAGCTTGTTTTTGTTCACTGCTTGTGGTTTTGATTTCCTGTGTACACTAGAATTCTGAGTCTTTAGTTTTTGCTGTATTTGAGTCCTAGTTACTGTTTATGGGATTTGATAATTGCGCTCAGGTTCCTCATCGTTCCTTTTGTTCAGTATAGTTTGTCTGTGAGTAGTAGTTATCCTTTGAGTTAGTCCCTGTTTTACTTTGGTAGTTAGTTGGTTTTTGTGTCAACTAACTTACTTCCTCTCCTGTCTCATTGTCTTGATTGTCTAGTTTACCCCAGCTGCCTCCATTTCCCTGATTACCCTATGTGTTTAAATAGTTCCATCTTCCTTCAGCCTTTGTCACAGTGTCTGTTTTTTGTGGCCTTTTGTCAGCCACAATAAAACTGCTTGCTGTATGTTAACTATGTCCTGTAGTCCACTCACCATGACATATATTTGAGTTAAAAGCAAAATATCAGTATCTGAATACATGGTGTAGCCCTACAAATAACTAGGTGATTTGTCTATGAACAGCTCATTTATTCTACTTCTTTCATTTTGGGACAGGGGTGTCTTCTAGCCTTATCAGTGAGAGATGTTCTACTGAACCTATGGCACTCAAGAAATAGTACTTGAAGCAGACCTTGGGGATTTGAAACAATACAAATCTATATTTTTATGTAACAATGTGAAAGGAATTTCTTGTTGTGATGCTCTCACAGAATATGATCACTCAATTCTGCTTTTTTCCCCTCAGCTCACAGAGCATTCAAGCTCTTTTTTTTCTAAGCAAATTCAAGTAGTTTTGTCTGCAAGTTATCTGTTTTTGTTCAGTTTCACGTCTCTCATCAGCAATGTTTTCAGTCGCAGTAGGCAGCTCTGGGAACTTGGTAGAGCATTTAGCAGCTAAAGAGCCAGATTTTCCCCTTAGGCGCTGGTGGAGAGCAAAAGGCAGATAAAAGGAGAATGATAACTGGAGTTACAATCAATAGCTAGCCAGACACATAACTTGCAATCATACAAATGACTGCCAATGTTGCTACTGAATGTGTAAAGAAATTATATCTGTTTAACAACACATTTACAATATCATCATCAAGTCTTGAATGAGTCTGTAATATATCACAATAATCAGTCTTGTGGTCATAAATTGTTTCCACTGCCCTATAAAAAATTAGCTAATGCAGTTTGCATATACAAATGTAGTCTAAACTATTCTTAAGCCAGCTGTTTGGAGCTGATTTGGTTGGTCTTAAGGATGAATAATTTTAGCTTTAGATACTTTTTCCCAGCAATTTAATGAGAGGGTTTAAGTTTTTCCTTATTTAGTAGGTTTTAATGTTCAATTTTGAACCGGTCACCATGCAATCACATGGCTAACAAAGAAGGACAGACAAATACACACTCTCACATTCACACCTTCGGCCAATTTAGAATCACTAATAAACCTGACAGCATGTCCCTAGGACTGTGGGAGGCAAGCCATATAGGTACAGGGAGAACATGCAAACTCCACACAGAAAGTCCCAAGCTGACCAGGATGTTTGTATGTAAATGTGCCCTGGAGGATGATAATGTGCTCTTCAAACCCGGAGCCTTCTTACTGTGTGGTGACAGTGTAAACCACTGCATAATCATAACTCATAAAGAATATAAAAACACGCTGCTTTGAAACACACTGGTCTCTGCCAGTAAGTCAGTTTGTGTTGTTATTTTTCCACAATAAAAATGCAGACAGACTGACACACAGAATGACATAGCTCACTGTGATATCTGTCATACAAAACAACAGTTACCAAGCTGTTATCTAGCAACAAAGTGGTTTAGCTATGCTATGACATATTGGAAAGTATACATTTGAATGAGATGAAAAGGAAATCATGCAGGATGTAAGATCCATGCGTTCTAAAATAAGGTATGGCATTTTAATGATGTTTTAATGACATTTAATTGCCCACTAAGAAACGGAAATCAATGAGATCCCAAGATGAAGAAGATGAAAAAGAGAGGTACAGAAACTGGGATGAGGTGGGCAGGTGGCCTCCAGTTTGCAGTAGGATATGAATGACTGGCTTGGTGTAACTGTATATAGTCATGTGGTATTTACAGTATATTTCAAAAGTCAGCAGGTTAAGTCACTCGACTCATGTTTACAGCAGATTCAATCATTGCATGCCACATGATCTTTTAAGGTAGCAGTTATGTATCCGTTATCTCAAACAATTACTATTTAATTCCCTGTGCATGACTCATCAGACACACAGTGAAAGAAATGTCCGCAAACATCTATAAGAAACTGCCAGAGGAAAAAAAGATATCCTAAGAATAGTGGGAAAATGAAAAGGATAAAATATATAAATTTGGTGGATGATTGTGCAAGCATTAACTAATTCTGTCCAGCTTCCTTGTAGATCCATCTATTTTGGATGTGTAGGCAGCCCTGGAGGCATGTTGACCTGAAAAAGACAAACCTCTCCCTTCCTTTCATCTTCTGAGTCAGTTCCTGCAAGCAAATGTATTACGGCCAATATCACGAAGCCTACTTTTGCTGTTCTGCCCTGTAACAGGAGCAATGTTCTTAGCAGTGTTTTGCACCTATCACATTGGATATTTACCGGCCATTCTTTCAAAAATAGTGTTGTCAGAGGAACGCACTGGGATCTCGTTGCACAATGAAAACTATTGAAAACCCTGTAAATAATTGTGGAGGCAGCAATACTCTCTGTGAGCGGATGTAGGTGGATTTTGACATTAGTGAGGTATAGGATCTCATATCTTCCCCTGCCTCCGCATACATCTGATTCATTCTTCATCCTAGACCTTCCACTTAAACCCAAAGCATGTGAAAACTGGAGATTTGAAACTGAATTTGGCCAGCATCTGTTGACTCACCATTTACAATATATGCTGAGGCAAAGCAGACAGTAGAAAGTTCGTATTCTTCAACGTGCTTAAAGGAAAAATGACAACCATTGAAAATGGAACACCACTGGAGTACAGTTGCAGGACTTGGTGAAAATAAGAGGTGAATAATAAAATCACACTTATTTGTATATGAACAACTGGAAAATACCCTACAATGCTTAGAAGAGAGAGGAATGGCTTAAAAGGGACATACCATAACAAATTCATTTTGCTTGTGAGAAAGGATGAGTAAGCTTTCCAAACTTTCTGAACAAAACACTGCCTCAGAATCCACAAGCAAGTCGGCCATCTTATTGTTCTGAAAGGGATCAGGTACAGGCTGACTGTAGGATCTCGCTTCTGCAAAGGCATGCATCTGGAATCTTCTTTTAGTTTCAGTGAGTAGGAAAGAGTGGGATAATGTGCATTTGGAACAGATATATATTTTTAGGGGCACTTTTTCCTCACCTCGACCCCTGAAAAAAATGAAAGAAATGGCTGGTTCGTTTAATAAGCCCCACTTCAGAGAGCGTCTTAAAGTGAGCACTCGCTCCTTTGGAATAATGAAAGGAGAAAGACTTGTGCATTATTTACCACCCGCCTCAGTACCGCCGCACCCTGCGTAGACAAAGCAGCCTAGTGCAGGAAAATGGATTTTCCTGCAGGGGAGCTCAGATAAGAAATATAGAGGGAAGGGAGGATAGAAAACAAAAAGAAGGGGTGAAAACAGAGAGACATTAGCCGAACCCAGAATCAGTTAAATTTCTTCACATCAGCCTGTCTACTATCTCCACCTCATCCTCCCTGTTGGCCTGATAAGGGCAGTTCTTTACATCAGAGGCCTCCACGGATCAGTAACCTTTTTTGCTGAAAAGGTCGAGCATTGGCCCAAAGCTCAGTTCATGCTGGGAAGTCATCATTCCTGCTCTTTATCTTCTAGGTGAGGGGTGATCCAAGGCTGAGTGCCATGTCAGTATGCCCCCAATATGCCCTCTAACGCCTTCAATTTCTCTCTTACAACTCTTAGGCTGCTGAAAGTTGGTTATATGCGCACAGGTTCGCATCACATCATGCCATCCAATAAGACTACAGTGAAGATCACTAGTGGCTCACAGTAATGCTGCAGTGTCTGAGCCATGGGTTGGTCAGCCTACACCCCTCCCTTCTGATAGTCACGAGTTGAGTAGAGGGGATAAATATGCCAGCATATGGCAGCCACCTGAGACTTTAGCCTGCATCCCAGAAAACAAAAAACCTAAAGCAATTTGCACACATCACTTAACTGGATTCCAACACAGGTGCGTGTGTGTGTGTGTGTGTGTGTGTTTATGTGAAATTGCGTACAAGTATTTGTGTGTATTGTTGTTGTCACAGTTCCAAAATAACCGTAGCACTGTAAAAGATGCGCCGGTGCAATTTGCGTGTCGCTGTAGTGTGGGATGACCCAACTGACAAGACTTCCTGCTTTGCTGCCTGGGTAATGAGTCATTCCAGCCCTGGAGAAAAACAATCTGGTATTTTTAAACTGCATCCTTCAGCTGTTCCTTTCTCCCTGGAGCTCCATCTTGTAAGCTCTTGGTGGCTTGTAATATGAATGCCATTTGTAGTTCTTGTGCTAATGGGCCTGATATGTCTGAATAGTACAAATGGATTGCAGACCTTTTAATGGTACTCTTGGTACATCCATGCCCCACCAATTTAGAGTTAATGCTCCACACAATGCAACAAAATGTGAGTTCAACATTTAACCAGTAGACTGGTGCTATTATTGTTTTGTCAGATTATAACACTCAAGTGTTTTGAATGTTAATAGCGTGGCAAACTATTAGTGTTACAGAAATTCCAGAAAGTATGCTAGTGTCTCAGTTTCAGAATCATGCAGTACTGAAGTGCAAGCATGTGAGTCCATGGCAAATGTTGAATAAAATAAAAAATGGGTGGCCAATGCCATATTCCATCCCTAAATTAAACAGTACACTAACACTTAGATTAAAATTGAATGATCTACCCTTGCAAGATTTACTGCAAATTTTGAGTGTCTTTGAATGTAGCAGGTCAATTATTTTAGAAGTTGATCTTAGTGGAAAAAATATTTTATATTGTGTTTTAATGTAATTTAACTTGAGATTTACCTAATTAGCAGTATCACATTGTAGCTGCAGTCAACTGTGTATATGTATAGCTGGAAAAACCACCTAAATGCCAGGACTGTGGTTGTGTTATGTAATCTCACACCATATATCTGACCAGCTGACACTAGCAATTTTACTGTAGTTACAATTTTTTTTTTAACCTCTATTAAAGCTTCACTTCAACAAAGCTGGCAAAGAATTCTTGTGGAGTTAAAGTAGATCTTTGAAATGTCATTAATTGGAAATTCTTTAAAATTCTGCATGTACATAACTATATATAAGCAAATGGACTTTGCAACTTTTTCATTGCTACAAAACTCACTAAATAGTTATCTTTCCATGAATTTGATGTGTGTGAAAAGGAATTCATGGGTTTATGGACAAGTAAGATAACTGCTGTTAACCTCAGTTACTAACAATTCCTGGTCTAAGCTCATACCTCTAAGACAAGGGGTCTCAAAATTTTGATGACTGACTGTCAATTTAGGGAGCCAGCATATGACTGGGGGCTGAACGGGAAAAAATGCACACATAAAACACTTTTGGTGTTTGTAATGTGTTTGTTCAGAGGAACAAACATGAACTGTAGATGAATGAAATTTAAAGTACTTCCCTGTTACACTTGAGGGTCATAGTGAATGTAACAAAGGACTGCCAATGGACCTCGGGCCACACTTTGAGAACCCTGGCACTAAGATGTTGCTCTTTTGGCATTGCCACATCCCAGGAGCTAGCTGTAAGAAGCCATCAAGTCTCTTGAGTTAATCCTCTTTTCTACTTAACATCCTTTGATTGTTGGTGTTTACATATATGGCAGGTTCTGTTCATGTGGTGCATTTGTATTAGCTGGTGATTTAACATGTGCCTCTTCACATCATGCATATGCATTTGCATGCTGCCTAACAAGCAGCCCTGATGGGGAAAAACAAGACAGAAAAAGACAGTACTGGACAAAATACCTCTTGATCCCCTCTCATATCAAAACCTGTAAATTCGACTCTCCTTTTGACTGCGTTCTGCTTAGAGAGGCTTCAGCACTGTGCCACATCACCTGAGCAGCCATCACCTGACAGCAGGGATTTCAATCATTGTGCTTAGCTCATATCCACATTTCCTCCACCACCACCTCCCCCGTATTCCCAATGCAGCCACCTGCCACTGTCATGCTAATTTACTAGTGCGCATTGATGTGAGCACTCATGTTTTAGAGCTTTCTCACAGACCCCATCATTGGCTGGCAATTAAAGTTTTGTGTAATTTGAAAAAGGAAATAGGAACACAACAATAACAATTTTGCTCTCACCTGGGGAAAATTTGCTAGGTTATAAGACAAGGGAGCATGGTTATACACATGTTTTCCAAAGAACAAAATGGCTTAGAGTCAGATAAAACAGAAAACAGAGAGAGAAAAGTACTGTAACTACATGTATCTTCCCAGGTATGCCAATGCATTTCTCCAGGGCATCTAGAAATAGCAGCTGTGCAGCAACTGCAGTGGTTAACAATAGATTATGTTTGCGCTTCCACTTTTGCTGCATCTAAGGTAAACGACCTCCAGTAAAGTAGAGTAAACAGGAAAATAGATGCTCTGTGTCTTTTCTAAGCAAGAAATCATGGCATTATCATTAGTCTTAGCAGCAAGGCAAAATGCAAGAGTACTGCAATGAGCTGAACACGTAAAGAGAAGCAACAAATCATGATGTGTTATTATTTTGCATGAACCGAAGTTTACTACCATGCTAATCTTCATACAGTATTCACAAGGCTCTGCATGGGCTTTTAAAAACAAAGCACTATGGACTTTCAGAGCTCACTGGGAGCTTATGGCGTTTCCACATATCCCATGAACATGACATGCTATTTGTGATTAATGGCATTACCTTCTATGCCAAGATAAGAGCTCAATTAGCTGTGTGGGCAAGGACCTTGACTCTATCTCCAGTGACTAATCCCATGGTTTTTGTTATGATTAGCAAGAGCAGAGTTTTAATCTTTGCTTCTGAGTGCCTGGCATTGGCCCAAGCACAGCTGATTCATTAGCGGTAAAAATGCACTTCTGCTGTGAGTGGCACAATTCAGCACTGCATGAAGGTGGCTGCATGGATCAACCAATTTGCATGACAGGGGCTACAAGGATGTTACATCACCCAATCTACCAATCCCTGCCATCCATGTGCTTTGGCAATATCAGTGGCAATAGTCATTGGTAGGAAATGAATTCATCCACTTTCTTAATATTAAGCAAGAGCTGTCTCTTGAGAGTTACCATCCTTACTAAACCCACTCATCCTCCCAGAGGGGTGTCCTGCCTACATGATTGAACTGGTGCTAGTTTCCTGCAAATGTATTCTTGCTACAGCAGCAATGTCAAGGGAGATTGGCTGAAGTATATAATCTCTACAGAACTTTGGAATTGTTAAAAACAACTGTGGATCCACATTAGTAAAACACAAAGACATTAGTTTAGAAATGAGACCTGATATTGATTATTTAAAATGTTTCTAAAATTTCTTAACACAAGAAATATGATAAAAAAAAAACAAGTGGAAAACACTACAGTATAATAGTATATAGTAGTAATTATTTTTGCTAATATGAAACAAGGAGTAGAAGAAATTTCCACAGTAAAACCCATCTTGCACAATGATGCACTTTGTAGAACTCACCCTCTGCAGGGGGAAACATAGCACACCATCTGTTCCCCCAATCCCTGGCAACAAACAAGAGACAGACCAACACAGCAGACAGACCAGCAGACACAGGCGGCCACCACTCCTGCACTAGCAAAGAATTGTGGGAAACAGGGAGGCTGCTACACAAACCAGGGCAGCTAAATAGGGGATGAAAACAGTCATCAGCTGTTCGAATTTGATCAGGAGGCCTGAGCTGACACCACACATCAAGGAATGATGCAAATTGAGGCAGACACTGCAAAGGAGCCGCGATGCAATAAGAGAGACTCTCCATGGCAAGGAAGCAGGAGAAGGGAAGCCAATGCGATGAGGCAGGAGATGAAGAAGAGAAAGTAGCCACTATACAATGAGGAAGACTAAAGACAGACTATCAAAGCATAGGAGAATAAGGAGAGAAATGCTAGAATATCCATAGAGACAGCCTGCAACAACACAGATTTGACATTGTGTGGGGTCATGGAAAGAGAGAGAGAAAGAAAGAGAGAAGGAAAGATTTGAGGATGCAATTTATTTTTAATCCAAGATGCCAGACGTCCGAACAACGTCCCCATATCAGAATACTAAGTGGCCTGATGAACGATAGTTTTCGATTAAGATTAATGTGGGTGGCTCACCACACAAAAGCCCACAGCCAAACAAACACGCAAACAAACGTGAGTTCACAGGCTATCACAAGCATATTCCCCTGTGAAGCACATACAACACATATGCTGTGCATACACACAATCTGAAGTGATAGAGGATGGAAGAGAAAAGAGGAGATTCAAATGCCTAAATATGCTATGGGCATGTGAGAAAGGCTTAAGCTTGCCCCCTAGTGTTCATTCCACTCCCTCATGACACCATAACAACACAGTGGAAAGTATTAGAACAATCACAACAAGGTATTCAGTTTCTTAAAACAAGCACAACACAATCTGCAAATATTGTTGTATTAGTATTTGACCTGTTTTTAACAGATATTATTTCAAGATACTTGTTTAAGAAAGAGTCATTCTTTTGTTTTGATTACTGCTTTGTGCCTATTTCAGTCTTGGTTCAAGATATAGTCACATTCACTGGAATTATCTGCATAGATGCATACAGAGATACATACTGTTATAATTGGACTCCAGTGTTTTGGATATTTTCTGTAACTAGGTTTATAAGTATGTTAATTAATAATAAAGCAGTCTTGCATAAAAGGCCATGAAAAAAGTATGTGCTATAGTGGAAAAAAAAAAAAAAAGACAAAATATGGTGAGAAGTAGACAGCGTCATGACTAATGGTGTATACGCCTGTGGATCGACATCAAAGTCAGCACTACATTAATAGAAAGATTCATTATTTGAAAGATAAAAAAAGAATGCAATCCATTAACGAGACCTTCTTCCGCTCGTCTTTAGAAATTCTCCATTTTGTTTTGCCAGCAGCAGATTTGATTTAATAAGGTGCGATGATTCAACACTGAAATGCCAGCACCGGGCAAGGCAAATCAAGAAAACACACAAAACCATTCACAGTGAACATGCTCCGACTATAGAAATGACATATTATTGTTTAATAAAAACAAAATTGGATGGAGACACTGTAAGATTAATGTGACTCAACTACCATAAAGCACCACATTAGAAAACACGGAAATATAATTGAACAAAAACAAGCATCACATAACATATCAGCACAGCACTGTGATAATCTCCAGTTCAGATAAAATTCTGCATTGCTCGTCCCCTCTTTTCCTTACCTTTCTGCTCCTGTCAGTTGTTTCTGAATGTCATAATTCTTCTGATTATTAATACATGTGCCTTTGGGCCTAAATGTTGCAATCTTATTGCTGTGTTACTCTGTGGTGTTTTTAATTGTTCTTCTTCCTTTTTTTTTTCCCCCAAGGCGTTGCAGTCTGTGAATAAATACACTGGAAACCCTGACTGTTTATGCTGGCTTCCAGTCAAAACTCTTGTTTCATGAGGGCCAATTCTTGGTTTATGGCAGGAAACGCCTACATGCAATAAGAGTCTGTGTTAAAACAAGCTGCTTATTTTGGTTGTATAATTTCACAATTAAAATTTTCCAATTCAAAGTCGTGTTAGGTTAAATGCCAAAACAAAAGACATTATTTAAAATGACAAGGAAAGCAGCACCACGAACACAGAAAAGAATGTGACAGACTTTCAAAGTATCAGAAAAAACTAACAAACAAAAAAACAGAAAGCCTTGGTAGCACATTGTAATAGAACTCCTAATAAATCCTTATCAAAAGCTACTGATTGCTGCCTCACTCTTAATTTTTATTCTTTTGTCTTCTCACAATGATTTAACAGGGCATAAAAATTAATGCTGAAAACCCCCTGATATTAGACCTACTATCTAAGTATTTTTTGCATCTCTTAGTGAAACAAATTGGTTGTCTTAACCATAACTCTCTCTCACATAGTGCACGATACAAAAGTGAGAAAAGGCCATGAGAAGAAAATCATGATACTCATATCAGAAAGCATTGAATTTAATGATTTTTCCACAGTGTTCCCACAGTTTGTTTTGTTTTGTTTTTTTTAACTTGAGAGCTTGCTCCACCCTAGAGATGGTTGGTTGACACAGAACTGAACATGAGGGTTATGACCTACTGTCTGTACAACAGATGAGCCTGACCAGGATCTTATATGGACAAGATAAGCACCTGCCCTTTATAAGCGAAGTGGGCTATTACATGGGTTTGTACAATCTCCTCTGTAGAGGCTGCTCTCTGATACAGCCGACAGAGCTTAAGAGTGAAAATGCAAAGCCATCACCTTATTGCAAGGAAAGAGAGACTTTGTGGATTACAGTTTTTAATATTTTTTTTTTCCTGAACTGAAGCACAAAGCAAGGATAAGCAAACAACAGCAGGAAATCCGCTTGTACATTTAAATGTAATATCAGGCCCGTTTGTGTTTGAAATAGTTTCCTTTTTGGCATTTCCATATGTGCATACAAGAAGAGAGACATTTCTTTAAAAAGCTTGCTGTTCAGTGTAAATTGACCAAGTAGATGTATTCGGCAGCAGAATGGAGCCAAAAAGAAAATAAGATGCCACATCAAAAGCAAACATCAGTGGAACTTTGTCACCTCAGCTAATGCCATTATTCAAACTCTACTTTTTTCCTTTAGTCTTTAGTCTTTAGTCCAATAGTCTTGTACAGGGCACTAACAGTCAGTTGGTTTCTACCTTATCCTTGAGACTATCCTACGAGGAGAACTTATCTGATGGGACCTTACACTTAAATCGACACTTTGAAGATCAGGGTTGAGGTCACCATTTGGAGTCTGTTCCTTAAAAGTGCTTCTTTTGAGCAATGAGACTAGGCACACTCCCCAAAACGAAGTCGATAAAGTACCTGCTCATCAGGAGAGGGTGACAGTTTGAGAGATGAGACCACATCAATCATTTGGACTCCAACAGCCATTGTCCCTTTGTGGCTCAGATAAAATAGGGAGCACAGACTGGTAGCTTCTTAAATAGGCACCAAAGGAGCTAACAGAAGAACTTATCCATCTCTCTTATTTGAAGAGGTCAAAAGGTCTTTATACTCTCAGGAACATTTGGGTTTTTTGTTGCTATTGAAAACCAAACATTTTCTGAATTCTGTCATTAACTCTTCTGTTTCACTTGTTTTTGGTATCACTTACAAAAAGCAATATCTGCTCATACCTTCAGGAAATAAATGCCATGCAGATACCCGAATAAAAAAGGAAGATAACAAAAGATAAGTGCACTTACCCCATCTCCGGTAATATAACTTTTGCTTTCCCTTACATTTTTTTTTCTTATCCTGTGTTATTTCTACAGCTGGTTTAAAAAAAAAAAAAAAAAAAAGCATGTGTGATGAACCTAAACCAGCTCTGGCAGTAGGCTCCCCAGGGCAGCATCATTGCAGGCAAGCAGCAGCTGTTGCATTCTGGCACCTGTTGACTGCGCATGTCAACCAAAATCTGAATACATGTCTGTGAGTGACGTAAAAGCCTGCCTTATAATGTTTGGGAACTCTGGAACTTGTTTAGAGGCATTGTGTTGGTGGTATGAATATATTTAGACTGAGGTACCATGCCAACTTCTGACTTACTTTCTTTTTCAGAGCCATATTTTGACATTTTCTATCCAACATCAAACCCCACAGTTAAGTACTGCCATTTGGGTTTTCTTTCTTTTTTTTTTCTTTTTTTTTTTTAACACAAGTAA
>VUQI01031433.1:3446-42211 GCA_015106735.1 Paratilapia polleni
CTTTCAGTTTTATTTTTTTTTTTTTTTCCTTACCTTCACCTTTTTTTTTTTTTTTTTTTTTTACAATTAAGTGGTGATTTGTGAATTAAACTGTCATGTTTACAGCTAAACTTTACAATAATAATTGTAACTGTGACAGTTCATTAACTTCAGAGGGTTTATTTCTTTTATCCTTAATTTAATCTGGCAAGTTAAGCAAACAAACTGTGCAATTTTAGCAAACAACGAAGCACATGAAGCTAAAGCAGTATGTAAAAGAGCACCACATACTAATCACACGAAAAGGGAATACAAAGTATAGCTTGAAAAATACTACTGTAGATATGGTAGGAGTTAATAAATCCAATGATAAAATATTCATACATGTGTAAAGTTACTCACCCACAGCACTGGGCAGATTTGTCTCACTGGACTCTCCAGAGGCAATGTAGTTCTGTCAAGAGATATTTAAAAACATGATGCAATGTCTGCTTTGAAACTGTCAAACTTTCAAAGTTTTTTTTTTTTATATAAGTTAGTTGTGTCTTTAGTGTCAGAGATGTTTTAAGGAATTCAGTATTGACAGTAAGAGAGAAAAGCACCACCAATCTGTGGAATTTTTAAAACTGAAATTACACTGCTGGCTTAAAAAAAAAAAAAAAAATCACTTCAATTCAGTTCAATTCAATTCAATTCAATTTTATTTATATAGCACCAAATCACAACAACAGTCGCCTCAAGGTGCTTTAGATTGTGGGGTAAAGACTGTACAATATTTAGGTTAATTTATTTTATTTAAAAAATGTTGACATGTCTTCAGTGTAACAGTAAGAGTTCTGTCAACGATACTCTTTTAAGACTTTTTTGTATTCTCTGCTGTATTGAAAACATACTGAAATGTGACTTCAAAACTCAGGTTGCCAAAGCATGAATATTTTGTTACATCCGATAAAGACTTGTTAAAGGTTTGACAAAATTAACAACTTGGTTCAAGGTGAAGTTCAAGCCTGTGGATACAGGAATACAAAAAATATGGAAGAGAGCATCACAAGGGACGTTTCAGTCTCTGTTACTGTCTGTAGGTCAAAGACTATAGGCAGTCACTGATTACAAAGAATTTTCAACAAAATATGAAATCTGTTTACGGTTCTCTCTGCAAAATTTTAATGTCATCTTAATTGTCTTAATGCTTTGAATTTCTTACGGATGCCACTGTAAAAGTTCACTTAAATATTTAAAATTAAAAATATCTGAATACACCCTAACTAACAGTTTTATTATTTGCCTTTAGTATGTAAAACACTCTTTAGAGACAGATAAAGTGTCAAAACATGACTGATAACCAAACACTTACCAGCAGCAATCCAATTTGAGCTAGAAACTCTCCTTTTACAATCTGAGATCTAAAGACCTGTGAGGAGTCAGACACATTTTACACAGGTAAGTCGAGGTAAGGTGACGGGACAACTAAGAGAAACAGTTAAGAGAAACAACAAAAACAAACAGTGAGGGTGGTGGTGATTTAGCTCTCCTTGGTTTACATTTATATTATGGGATTGTTTTTCAAAGCATCCTCGTTTTTCTTTTAGTGCCATGTACTAAATAAATGTGGAAATCTGTGTTTAAAAACAAGGTTGGTAATTTATGAGAAAAATCTATGTGGGTAACCTTGTAGAAAACGCTAAACCTTTTAAAATGAAACACTAAAGAGAAATAATTTTGGTCCAGGTTACCTGGGATGAAAGAAGTTCCAGCACTATGGACAAAGTAGGCAAAGTTTGTTTAAGTTGTCTACTCTGAGCTGTACTTGGGTGTCTCCTCCCAATCACACCTCTCAGAGCACAAAGGACATCCTCTAAAGAGAGGAGACAAAGCAAGAGGTCGCATGAACAGATGAGAAGGAATAAGAGAAGAAGGCTAATGGTTTGAACTTATTGCAATAAAAAGCATATCTTCAGAAAACTGTATTATATACTGGTAAATTGTTTTTTAATTGGGGTCTACAAATATCTGTGTCCGAATCTCTAATGTATCACAGTTTTTTCTATCACAACAAGCAAAAACATATCAGGTTTTCCTAGTAACCTAATACTGAATGAATGGTTTTGGAGAAATAAGAAGATTAAAAAAAACAAAAAACTCTCAGATGTAGTAATGAGAATGGAAATGAAAACATCAAATTAGCTGATCTTTAAATTTATGTGAACATGTAGGTGAAAACACAGATGTAGGAAGCACAATCGTATAGTGGTGTGTGTATTTGTGTGTGTAGTTATCTGTGTGTACCCAAAATTGCTGGTGCAGTGCTGCTCAGATACACAATCAGTAAATCCAGACACTGAGACAAGTATCCTGATTGGCTGGGGTTCTCTCGGAGAGGAGTGGCTTTGCGGAGGTCTCTCTCCAGGTACATCACAAGTCTGCACAGAAAGAGACACACACAAGTTGTTTATTGCACAGTAGAAAGTGCAACTTATTTTCAGCTTTGAAAGTAACATTGCAGATACGGCTATAGTATTTTGTGGCACCAGGTCTTTTGTCTTTTGTTCATCATTAGTTGTTTAGCAGTTTCAACTAAATGACTAACATTTTAATGATGAAATGATACAGACACATTAACAATTACATGCTAGTCAATGAAATTTTGACAGGATGCATAAAAATCAGGGGCAAGGAGTCCAGGAGACAGACAGTTTCAGAACATTTTTATTCTCATCAGACTGTGTCTATTGAACAGTAATCAATATTCTGTTCACAGATTCTAAGCAGGGAGGAAAGGTTACCACCACTAACTCATATTCATTACCAGCACACAAATACATCCACGAATGTGTATCACCACACACACATACAAATGAATGCAGAAATTCAGAGGGGGTCATATTAGTTGACAAATATCGATTCAAAGCTTTAGAGTGACCAGGGGGCAGGGGGAACGGTGGACTACAAATTCAGTATTTTTCCTCATAATGTTACCAAAAAAATTACCATCCAAGGTTTCCAATTATATGGAACAAAAAATAGTTACTGTTACTATGTTGTCCAGTGGATTTCCTGTGAGTATTTACTTGATTTGTTATTGCATTTTTTTAGTTTAGTGCAAACCAGCATAACCCTAAGC
This sequence comes from Paratilapia polleni, assembly GCA_015106735.1. Lineage (NCBI taxonomy): Eukaryota > Metazoa > Chordata > Actinopteri > Cichliformes > Cichlidae > Paratilapia > Paratilapia polleni. The sequence goes on from VUQI01031433.1 coordinate 6,547, forward strand.
CTGGCAATTGAGAAAGATCTTCAGATTACTTTTTAAGTTTAATTATTTATTCACAGTTTAATCACAAGCCTGTCTCAATTGATTTTAAGGAACAACCTTGCCCTGATCTAAGTAATGAACAGTGACAATCAAAATATTCTGGCCTAGTTGCTACCACCAAAGTTAAATCTCTGAAGGAAGCCGGCATTAAAACGAGACTTTATTCACATGTTAATGCACTGCTAATTTCATTATTCTAATTTTATTTTAACTGAATTATTTTTATTTTTATTTTAACTGAGTTAATTCTTCTTACATCCTTTCACTTTAAAAATCTATATAATATTTAATTTGCGCAGGGTTACCCAAGCTTTTGTATACAACTTAAACCCTCAGGTATGTAAATAGCTATATCAATAGGATTTTTTTAAGTGTCAAATGTATCAATTATAATGTAAGATTTGGATGGGTAAGGCAAAATAAAGAATTAAACCAAAATGATAAAAATACATGGATTTCACACAGAAAGTATCAAATTATGTCGATGTCATATTAAGATCCAGTTCCATGAAGGTTTGTGACTTAGAGACTAAAATAAGCTTTTGAAAAACCAGGAACACAGCTTAAGCATATTTTCATCTCACATCGTGTGAGAGGATCAGGACCTACTGTCCAGTAGCTTTTGAGATATTTCAGCCTGGACCAAAGTACTGGATCAGCCAACTGTCTAAGCTCTGTGTGTCCTTCCCTTGCAGCCATTTCCAGATTGCTAAATAAAGAGACACAAACTTGCCACCTCTATGTCAGTCACTGTGGGAGACTCACAAAGTACTCACACACAACTGACCTAACTCTGTGTGTGTGTGTGTGTGCGTGCGCACTGCTGAAAGCCATCACTTTCCACTCTCAATGACAATCTTGACACTTCCTCAGTGAGACCTGTGCAATTTTGTCTCAGAGACAAAAAAAACCACAAACATATATTTTCATGCTACTGAGGAGCTAATTAAACACAACATGCCTGGGTGAGAATAGGACTGGGGGAAAGATGTGTGTCTCTGTATACGGTTGAATCATGCAGAGTGCTCAGTGGGAGAGAGACAGGCAGGTCAACTCTGACAGCTCTAACTCAGCTAGAAGAGGGAGAGCAAGTGTGAGGAAAGAGATAAAGAACATACTGTGTGTGTGTGTGTGTGTGCGCGTATGTCTGAAAGAGAGAGAGAAAAAAACAGGTGGAGGAAAAAGCTGAAGAGAAACTAGGAAGTAAAATCACTTTAATTTCCTTAAGTGGTCATTGTTAAAGGAGGCTGTGTTCAGACTTGCAATTGATGTTCTGGCCCTATGGCTCTATGTCAGAGAGAATGGTCCAGTTGAAACAATCCTAAATTAAGCAATCATGGCTCTTCACTTCCATTTTCTGTCACTGACTATTTCCAGAGGACATAATCAGTATGTAATCTATATGCTTTGGCTGGTACAGTGTTAAGGCAATTAGTATACCAGAATGCAATGTACTGGAACATTTGGGCCTAAAAGGAAATCAAAAATGACATGCATCAAAATACAGTTATGCTACTGCCAAATTAAAAATGGAAAACAACATATTTACCCAGAGATACTATACTTTTGAATAGAATATTGCTTTATTCTCCACCCTCGGGGAGATTTTGTCTTTTGTTTTCCGACACATTTATCATACAATTCCAGATCTAATTCCAGAAATTTCAATCCTTACAACCAAGCTATTATTTTTATCTGAAGACTATGTCATTTATAGCCAAAGTTTCCATCAATTCCACATTTACCAAGCAAGTCAGTGATGTGTATGTGAGTGTATTATAATGCACTCACACACACGTATCTTTGAAGGTACTTACACTTAACAGTATGAACCCAAAAGTAGAATTATTATATAGTGTATCACTAATTTAAGATGTATATGTTCAACTTTCAACTTGTATAACAGTGTAAAATAACAAAAACATACGAAATATTTAATAGTATGCATATTTTTTCTGCAGTGATTACTTGCAGAATGCGGTCTCACCTTCCTTCAAGTAAAAACCACAGACAAATGCAGGTTTCAGGTGTTCAAATGAATTGATGAAATAGGAGGCATGGGTTGCAGAGGTGCCCCTCCATTTAATTGGAGTACTGATTACTGGAAAAGTCTGCTATTTTCATTAAGGACTGGTTGGTATGGGCAAGTTTTTGGGGACCTCAGAAGGAGCAGATATAGAAAGCTGAAAAAGGCTACAAAAGCACTGCTAAAGATTTGAGTGTTCATGAGTCTAAAATAAGACAAACAAATGATTAATTTAAAAAACAAGCAAACAAACAAAAAACCCAAAACAATAATAAGAAACACTGTGGCAAGCCTCGTATTTGCCAAATGTTTTTCATTATTAGCTTAGATGCCTGTTTCCAGAAGGGCACTGTAGACCAAAACCCCAGCTGTGAAGTATGGTGGAGGGAGCATTGTGGATTGGCCTGGACACCTTGCAATTGCAATTGAGGGAACAATAAATTGAAAACTGTATTAAAAAAATTTACAGGAGAAGGTCAGGACAGCAGTCCATTAACTGAAGCTTAGGAGGGGTTGGGTGAAGCAAAAAGACAATGACCCAAAGAATGGAAGGAAATCAACTACATAATGGGGAAAAAGGAAATTAATAATTAAAGGCCACGTCAGAGTCCTGGCCTGCTGTGGCATGACCTGATGTAGGCTGGGCAATCTAAACATCCCAGAAATACTGAAACTGAAACAGTTGTCATCATTATGCAAAACTCAAATGCAGCTACGGGAAACATTTGATGGAGGTTGTTGCTATTAAGAGAGGTTGTAGATTGCTACATTTAATTTTACTGTTTCCTGTTCGCACAGCGATTACTCAATGTATTCAATTAAGGCAGACATTAATTACAACTGTTTATGGGTTTTTAGTTTGGGCAGATTATAACTGTGACTTAGATGAAGATCAGACCACATTTTGTGAGTATTCAAGCAGATATCCTAGTACTTCTAAATCCTTCCATAAAACTTTTTTCTGCCAACCCTATGTATAATGCATATGCATCTAACCAAAATGGGCTATTCGCATTCACAGCATTGCATAGTGTGGGGTGAAACATCGGACGATCAGTTAATGAGCCATTTGCAGTTCCAGTAACATACAGTATCATAAATTAGAGGCCCAGGCTATATACATTTATGATATAATTCCCATAGCTGCTGTGCTACATAAAGCAAAGGTTACAAAGAGTGTACTTCAATGCCAACAACCCTTGCAAGCATTATCATGAAGGAAGTCTCTTTTCAAATAGCTCTCTGCTTTAGATAAGTGATAACTGAAAATCACTCCTTAAAAGCTTGCTTGGCAAGATTTGTCAATTTAATTATTTAATGTGTTGAGTAACAGTTGAGTATTACATGTAGTTTTTCCCCTACCAATGCTTTAGAGTGACAGCCCCAGTGGGACCTCCCTGAAGAAACCAAAGAGAAAAAAAAGAATATATTAGAAAACTTGTCTGATTTATGTGCACTTTATGTGCATATGATAGTGTATACTGCATTTTGCTGGCAGTTTCACCGTTTCTGGGGAGAGGTGGAGCGGAGCAGACAGTTAAAATGAAGACAACACTAGTTGAGTTGACAACAACTGGTTACACATCTTTATAGAACAAAACTCTGGCCCACCAAAGTGAATCCATTTGAAACTCTCTTGGTTTTTTAGGCAGGGCAAAATCAAAATTTCTATACCTTATAACTCCCAATCATCCTGAAACTTACTGTGTGGTCTGAACACTGTTTTCAGACATTTTTAAATTTTTTTTTATTGTAGATGTAGCGTAAAGTTTATTATCTAGTGAGAATGAAATGCTCTTAAACTTAAACTAAATTTATGATGTTCCTGTGCACTCAGCCTGTAATAACTTTGGAATCAACTTGGCTTGAGCAATACATAGTTTAACACCTATTTAAGTAGCTCGACTAGCTGTTGGGGAAGTTTGTACATATACTAGTTTCTTCCAAGTGAACATTATTACATTCCAGAAAAAAAATCTTGTATTTGCAAAGTATACTGAAAAGGGAATTTAGTTTCAGCTATGGGTAAGAGAACACGCTCTCATACTGAAAGCTACAGCTAAATAATTAAAGGGAAATCCCACCCTGAAATGGATTTCACAAATGCTACTTGTTTGTACTCTGACAGCTCAGTCTATGTGTGAACATTGGCAACTACATTCCAGAGAAACTAATTAGCCAGTGGTCTGACAGACTGAGTGGAGTTAAGAATGAGCTTCACTGGTCTAAACCTCAGTACAGTTAGACAGTTGGAGGGTGCACAGTGAAATGTGGTAAGTTAAGACAGGCATATCACTACCCGAAGCAGGATTCATGTGTTATTACTATGTTGCAATACAGTTTGTTAAAAGAAGTGATTCTCTAATTGACAAAATGGAATTATTATTCAAACTTGCACCATCATTGCATCTAGTTAACATCCTTTTCTGAGCTACTACTGAGAAGGTCACACAGAGTTTTACTATCTAATTAAGAAAACTCAGTTACAGCTAAACCTTAATGTTTCAACTAGAATCAAACTCTTAGAGGCATTTATGAATCAATCAATTTCCATATATTCACAAATGTCAGACACTTTCTAGCTGTTGCTGACTTGGTCAGATAAAACAAATTTGCATATTTTCTGACTATGAGAGAAACATGTTTTTACATGAGGGGTACACATTGTTGGTATATGAGTGAATGCTGTGTGAATGTGTGGTTATATTTACCTGTTTTGACAGCAGTAAAGCAGAGTGTGTGTGTTGTCTTGTATAAGCAGAAGTAGCAGTAGTAATGCTTTGGCTCTTGTTATCGTAGATGGAGTCTCTAGACAACGCAGCACCTTCAACACCAAATGCTACAAATGAGAAAAGTGAAATTATTCCTCAGACTGATTACAAGCCAAAGCAACATAACTAGTGTTGTTTTCAATTTGTGTGTGTGTGTGTGTCTGTGAAAGATCATCGCAAAATGTGGCCCTGGAGACAGCTACAGTTCTGGGAACTGGGAAACAACCAGGTTTCGAAAAAAGTTGGGATGCTCTGTAAAATGTAAAGACAAAAGCAGAATGCAGTGATTGCCAAATGATATTCACTCTATAGAAAATACTGCAAGGGATGCATATCAGATATTAAACTGGAAGATTCAATTGTTTATTTTTCAATTAATGCTCATTCTGAAGTTGCACAGACATACAGGCATATAAACACCTGCCAAAGTACTTTAACCACCTTTGTGGTAGTTCTTGCTACAGTAGGTGTTAAAAGGACCACATTTTGCTATGATGACATACACACAGACAGACTCACACTGTGAAAACAATATTAGTGTTGCTGTCGTGGTTGGTCATCATTTGACTGTAGTAGTGACAAAGTGCTCATGAGTCACAGCATCATCAAGGTGACTGGCATTGCAGCTGGTGTGATCCCATTGCAAGATAGTCACTAGCTGTTAATTATTCTGCTGGTGTGCTTCCCAAAAAACGAAGCTTTGCAATTCAGACAAATTCAATAAAATCAACAATTTTAACAGATGTTTAATATTGCAAAGTAATACATTTTAATTGAAAATGTTAATGTGGTAACATCTCAAGTAATGTGATTAATTTTAAGTTTAAAGAGAAAAATGTACACATTGGTGTTCTCAATTTATCTTATCACAAGAAACAGAAATGAACATAAATGAGAAAAATGTTCAAATTAAATTCCTCAATCTTTTCAAATTTTTTCCAATTTTTAGAAAACGTATGTAAAACAGGCTAAAGCTTAATCAGCTCAGACTCCACATTATAACACACATACACAAACTTGCATGCCTACAGGTACTACAGCTATTCACTCAGCAGCAGTAACTGGTTGGAAAAAATTTTGACTGACCACCCTTCATTACCATTATCATAATCAATGGCACCATACACCACTGAATGTGTGTGTGTATGTCTGTGTGTGCAACAGCAATGCGAAAGCATGTGCATGCATGTGTGTTTATGGACTGGCACACTAAGTTAATTAATTTCAAAGCCCAGTAGTGTGTGCCTTGCTGATAAGTCCCACCCCACTACCCATAATGCTTTGCTGAAGTAGAAGGCTACAGCGTGTTCATTCAGCCAATTAGCCTAGATACTGACACACTCAACAAATTAACGTTTGTGCTTGAGTGTACACACACACACACACACCGTCCCTTGCTCACATGCATGTACACATACACACACAGACACACTAACAGAGTTCTGTGTAAACAAACTCTTGGACTGTCTGTCTTTGTGCCAGGGGAGAGTGTGGGGGGAGGGGGGAGGGGATAGGAGGGTGAATGCATATCATTGTATAATTAGAGCAGAGTTGAAGTACTAAGTTTGTATTCTGGTGTTAAATTGGAAATACTCAATGCAAATAAATTCAGTTCAGAGTCAATTACCAATGCTAGACTCCAAGTTAAAAACCTTCAAATCAATTTCAGCTCCTCTGCCTTACCAAGATTAGCACATCACATACACACTAGATGGGCTGTCTTATGAAAAATTAAATAAGTAATTCCTGACAAATTAGTTCATGAACAGTTCAGCATTAGTTCATGAACTGTGTGGAAGAGAGAGAAACAGAGCCACACTAACGAAGAGAGTGGAAAAAGCAACATGAAGATATTAAGAATTTGAGAAGGCCAGTTTTGTTTGTTCTTCATGTTGTTGTGTAGTTATCCAGGAGTGTTTTCATCCCTCAGCCACTGTGTAAAACTCTCTAATTAGAGACATTCCTCATGTAAACTAAAAATCAACCCTTACTGTGTAGCAATGTTACTACCGAAATCGTCCATCAAATAATGCTGTTGTAATTTCAGTGAGACATTAAAACAGGATGGTTATTTTTTTCTACGTTTCTTGGACACATTTCTTTTATTCCACTATATTCTTATATACTCTAACCAGACATTATTAGGTACACCTTGCTAGTACTGGGTTGGACCCCTTTTTGCCTTCAGAACTATCTTAATTCTTTGTGGCATAGATTCAACAAGGTGCTGGAAACATTCCTCAGAGATTTTGGTCCATTTTAACATGATAGCATCACACATTTGCTGCAGATTTGTTGTACTAAGGAGCCCAAAGTGTGCCAAGAAAATCTCCCCTACACTATTACTCCACCACCATGCTTTCATGTTGTTTACGCCATATTCTGACTCTACCATCCAAATGCTGCAACAGAAATCAACACTCATCGGACCAGGCAACGTTTTTCCAATCTTCTATTGTCCAATTTTGGTGAGCCCGTGTGAATTGTAGCCTCAGTTTCCTGTTCTTAGCTGATAGGAGTGGGCACCTGCTGTTGTCTTCTGCTGCCGTAGCCCAATTGCTTCAGGGTTCAACGTGTTATTCATTCAGAGATGCTCTTCTGCATACCTTGGTTGTCAGGGATGATTCTAGAGTCTATTGGGGCCCCCTCCAATCAGCGTTCATCACTGTTATGTTATAAATAATCTGACACCAGCAAAAAAAAAATTGTGAACTCAACTTGATCACATCGCAGCCAGCAGAGCTGGACACAACAAAACAAATAATGTGAGGCTAGTGGAAGTTATGTTATTCAAGTGTCTGTCCCTCACAGTAAAGGGAGGTCAGGTCTCTACTGTCACTGCAAACTTTGCACATTCCCACTGTTGTAGTTTAAAGTTTGTCAGCCCTTGGGAGCAAGCAGCCTCTCTGTTGGTTGTAATGAGTGGTTATTTGAATTACAGTTGCCTTCGCATCACCTCGAAACAGTCTGGCCATTTTCAACAAGGCAGAGAACTGCCACTCACTGGATATTTTCTTTTTTTTTGTAAAACCTAGAGATGGTTGTGCAGGAAAATCTCAGCAGATCAGCAGTTTCTAAAATACTCAGACCAGTCTTTCTGGCACCAACAACCATGCCACGTTCAAAGTCACTTAAATCACCTTTCACCCCCATTCTGATGCTCAGTTTGAACTTCAGCAGGTCATCTTGACCATGTCTACATGCCTAATTGCATTGAGTTGCTGCCGTGTGATTGGCTGATTAGATATTTACGTTAACGAGCAGTTGTACAGGTGTGCCTAAGGAAGTGGCCAATGAGTGCAGTCATGCATGTGTGTGTGAAAGGATACACATACCCTGCTCTGTGTGATCCGGTGTGTTTGGGTGCGTGAGGTGAGCAAGGCAGTGGACACAACAGTGAGCAGGTGCTGCTGTACCCGGGCCCCTGCTCCCCCTATGTCTTCCAAGATGGCTGCTGGCCCACAGGTGTCAATTACTGCCAGGAAGATTGCTGGGACCACCCGGGTTAGCCTAGAAAGAGACTGGAAAAATACATAAACGTACAATGCACATTCTGAGATAATGTATTCCACTCCTCTGTCATGTCATGTAGCACTTGAATTCCTTGCCATTAGAGCTGAGAGAAGGAGCAAGTGCCCAGTGATACATGACATGGAACGACTTAGAAATGGATTTGTAATTCCTCCCACTGTGCCATTAACAAAAGCATTAATATGATTCAAAGTCTGATGGTGGGTGATGTAGGATATCAAATGCTACACGTGGCCTCAGTTAATATACTTACACATAGTCTATCAAGATAAAGAGGGGTAAAGCAAAGTTGGTATATTTCCAAAACGTGTATGGTTTGTGATTCATCAGAAAAAAGGTAATTGGTATTCATTACTTGGGGTTGATTAGGAGATGTAGAAATAAATATTTTTTACAGTCAGAATATAACAGCAGTACAAGAAATTCAAACAGTCAAGCCTGCTCTTCATTTGTGTAATGCAAGTGCATGTAATGTGAAGAAAGTCTTTTTAATTTGTGAAATCATCTTGCCTTTTCAAAGTCAACTTACCTGAGTGACAGGTACTATCACTCATCATTTTTACTAGGTAAAAAGTACTATGCAACAGTGTTCATTTCACAACAGAGCCGAGCTGTGGCAGCCGCAGAAAAAAAAAGCTTTTAAGTTATGAAAAAGAAGAACAAGTATAAACAGAAACGGCCCTCTACATTAGTGACTATGTTTTACTGTGTGTTTGTAGCTCCTACAAAGATAGCTTTATATCTGTACACACTCACACATATATGACTGTGTGTGTAGGCATGTGAGCTTACAGAGATAGCAGTGACTCTGACAGCCTCCACAGTGGAGTGAGTGAACAGGTACCACAGGGTGGAGCCTATCTCTGTGGTAACCAGGTGATGGGAGGGACCAGACAGCACTGCTGATATGTTCTCTATCGCTTTTGCTGCCATATGATGAACTGTAGAGTCATCCTGGAAGACAGACATACAAAGACCTCTGGATCGTGTATATCAGCTCCAATACAGTGATCAGCTGACTACACTGGGTATATACAAGGTAATGTATGATTTAAATATGTAGTACATAGTGAAATGATTCATTTAAGCTGGCACTGACAACACTACTAACTACACTTATAACAACAGGCTAGTGACTAAAACCCCAACAGTTGCCCTTCACAGTATTTAAATGGATAAGCACAAAGAATAACAAGTAGACACACTGGGAAACATGAGCAGAGACAATGCAGACAGAAAATGTATTGTTTTACTACAGCATGGGATGAAAAGCACCTAGTGTGTCAGCACAATCAGGTGGTGAAGGTCAAACATGTGTAAAGGTAAGCTTTCATAGTGGTATGTGAAACTGCACATGCATCCTAATAGCAGAGCATATCACAGTGATAAGGATTCAGCATTTTCTGTGTCATTGTTAAATTCAAAACTCAAAACCCGATTATGGAAAAATGTGGCAACAATGTACAAAGAACTAAATCACAAACTGACAATTAGATTAGCTCTCAACGACATCTAAATACAAAATAGAAAGAGAAGTTGTGTGTAAAAGTGAACTTGTGTATTAATGTGTAAGTGTTTGTGTGCATATTCAACGTGTATACTGTATGTGCCCACACACCTTTGCCTCAGTAGAGAATAGTTGTCAGTGTTCAGACAATGGGCTAATGAAATCTCTGTGGCTGAGGAAATTAGTTTTCCAGGAATGTCATTCTGGAGAAAGCCAGGAAGTAGAACAGAAGTGATTGCTTCTGTCAAGTTATTATTGTGTTTCACTGTGTTACATCATGTACACACTACCCTCCCTAGATATGCGATACGATAGAGCCTATTCATAAAAAACAGCTAATAAAATTTTGTGGTATAGGTTCATATGAACAGCTGAAACATTTATTTCACTTTGGCAATTTATTATGTTAATTCTGAAATGTATGGCAGTCAAAGTTCACACAATCAACACTTCTGTTTATATTGAAGAAGCACAACACAACTAATGGGAGACTTAAGACAAAGTACAAACAATAATGGTGATACTGGATCCAAAACATATATATTTTCAATATTAAACTGTTTTAATTTTGTTCTCTCACAAACAACTGAACCCATGTCATGTCAGCTAGAAACAATGTACACATCAGACCCAAGTGGTAACAAGTTTTTCCATAATATGCTCAAACTGTTTCAAAGAGTATTCTTTGGGCCAAAAATACACTAATTACATTATTTGTCATGCCCCTTTATTAAAAAAAAAAAAAAACTCCAACATGCAATAGACACTATTATAGATAGATGGTAGATGTAGATTATGTGGATACCACTACATAAATGGGTTTTTTTTTTTTTGGATATTTGGATAAACACCTACCATTACCTACCACAAATATTTTAATTGAAACTGACTATGACTTATATGGTTTATCAGAAACAGCAAATTGTCATTTTAGGTGTTAAGAGGTTCATTCTCTCATGGAAGCACTGTACCTCTGACATTTAAGAAAGCATCAGTCGTCAGGCTGAGATCCCTGGTTATTTCACATTATACATCAGATACATCATATTCAGCTAAATGGAAACTTTGATCAAAACTGATAACTTAAAGAGATGACCTATTAATCCAATATAGAACATCACATTGTACTGTTCACCACCAAGAGACTATGTTGAACAACAGCATAATGAATCCTCTGGCACCCCTCCGGGAACCAGTAGAATGGTCTGTTCCAGCATTCCCCAGGCCGTGCGGGCCAGCTCACTAATGAGCCCACGGGGGAGCACCCACTGTCTGTGTGTTTAATAGACTGTAGCCCTGCCAGGAACTACACAGAGAAGAGGGGGGTGTTAAAGACAAAGAGTGAGAGAGACAGAGTGGAGAGAGATATCCTTACATGTGGTGAGAAACAAGTAGCTCATGCAAGAAATTCCATCATTATGATGCAGAAAGAGAAATACAGGAGACAGAGGAAAGAGTAAGTCATTCACACTATAATGTCTCCCAGTGTAAGTTCTTCCAAGAGCACACTCATTATATTATACTTAAAACTCTAAGTAGACTTTACATTCCCAGAAAGGTAAGTTTAAATAAATTCAAGTAACATTTTTATAACTGTTCTTCCAATAACCTGGCTATATGATCAGGATATATCATTTTTTCATTAGAAACAGGATTTTCCAAGTCCAAGTACAAGTGATGGAGCTGTAATTTCCTATGACACAACTGCAATATAAGGGGTCCGTTATCTCACAACAGTAGGGCTTCCTAAAAGCCAAAACCTGCTCTATATTCAACCAAATAGATAAAATTTTAGATGTCCAAGAAGACTTTGTGACAAAAATTAAAACTGAGAAAAACAACATATTCAGGTAACTGCTGAACAGTTGTGAGTTTGACAGCTGCAAGAAAAAGGTTGCGGCCCTGTAAAAACACCAGGACATCTGCATTAATTACTCATAAAACGTAGTCTGATCTTCATCTAAATCACAATCATAGACACAATCTGACTATACTAAGAAAATACAGTTTTACTTTTCATGTCTTCAAACATATGGAGTTATAAATTAGTCAGGCTGCAAAGTGAACCTCTGTGCTACCAATTTCTCCAGAAGCTATTTGGAGTTAGGTGTTTCAATTAAGTAAATGGGATCAGAAGGGTGGGCTGTAGAGGTGTCTCTCCCTATATATAAAGGGTTACAATGTCTTGTTGCTGCTGTTACTAAAAAAGATTGGTTGTTTTGAACCATGCCTCAGTCACAAAAACCTTCACAGGACTCTAGAAGAAACATTACAGAAAAAAGATGAAAAGGCTACAAGAGAATTTCTAAAGACCCACATGTTTATTAGGTATCATTCTGCAAGTGTCTATAAATGAAGAAAATTCAGGACTGTTACTACCTTCCCTAGGAGTGGGTGTCCAATAAAATCACAAGGGGATGTATAATCTTGAAAGAGGTGATAAAGACATAAACCCAAGCTGAATGGTAAAACATTTGCAGAAATCTCTATAACTTACTAAGATCTCTGTTAATGTGTTCACCACAAAAAAAAAGAAAGGAAAAGAAAAAAAATCAACTGACTAAAAATGGTGTCAAAGAAAGGATGTCACAAAGGAAATCACTGTTCTTCAAACCATGGGTTTCCACTTTTGCAAACACTTCTAGGCTAACGCTCTGAGACAAAACTGCACAACATCACGTATGGAGAAAAAAGGAACCGCAAACCAACACCAAAATATCATCCCAACTGTGAAGCATGGTGGAGGAAGCATCGTGGTTTGGCCTAAACACCTTGGAATCACTGTGAGAACAATGAAGTGCTGCAACAACAATAACCTAAAGTCAATATCCAGATATACTCTGGCATTACATGAAGAAGGCTGACATGCCATAATGGGAATGGTCCCAAATTTCTCCTCACTGTTGTGCAAGTAAGGAGCTACATGAAATGTCTGATAGAGGTTGCTACTGCTAAAGGAAGTTATTACAGCTACTAAATTCAATTTTACCTTTTCAGGCCTGCACTGTAATAACTTAATGTGTTCAATGAAGACATGAGATGTACAACGCTTTGTATGTTATTGGAGTAGTCACATTGCTTTTGTAATTGTGATTTCCACAAAGATTAGACCACATATTGGTGGGGGGTTGGTTTAACGTGCACTCCTCAAGGTAATTCAGTAGTTCCTCCATAATGCATATTCTGTGGCCCAATACGGATCAGGGCTACTGCTGCTGCTGCTGGTGAGAGAATGGCACACACACTGGGGGATTTATGTCCCATACAGCATGTAGACAAAGAAGTAAGCTATATAAGTGGGGAAGCCTACTGTATTTTATTTTAAAATCTGGAACTATATTTTTGAATACAAATACACACTAGCTCATAATTTCTGTTATGTTTAGTTGCATTTAAAAAAACCTTGGATACTGTCTGAATGCACTGATGTCCAAGCTATAGAAAGTCTTTGTGAACAATTTCCTTAAATACAATCTGACATGAATACTACTGTTACTATCTACATGACAAAGTTCAACCCCCCATTTTTAATTTTTGGTATTTATTGTAAATATCTTTCTGCCACATATAACACAAGAAGCTGCTTGAAACCTGGTTGAAGTCTCAGAGAGTTATGATGGCTTAAATTGCAGATAGATATATAATCATTAGGAGGCACCGCTTTACTGTTCCAGTTGCCGCTGCTATTCACTGAAAAGCAGCCACCAAGGAAGGAAGGAAGGGATGAAAGTAGGTAGGTAGATAGGTAGATAACACCCAACCCATTCCAACTTGGGGTTTATCATCTTGCCCAACAACACTCTGGCATGTGAGAAGGCTAGGGTTCAACCACTAACTATAGGCATATAGCTCTACTATAGGCATATGTTAGAACTTGTGTGTATCATAGTATTTCACTCAAAAAGAAGAATGCCAACTTCTTGTTTGTGCTAGAGTTAAAGTTAAGGGACTGACAAAATAATTAGGTTGGAAAAATGTGGTATTCTAAGCCTCATCAGTAATTGTATGAGTTATTAAAATTCAGAATCAAGTTGCAACTGCCAGAGTCATTTTACTGGTAATTGGAATGACTGCATTGCAATTTCTCTTCATGACCTCAGCTGACAAGACAAGGTTTTACAATGCTCTTGTACGCCTCTTCTAGTTTACTGACAGCATGGATGTGTTCAGTATATTTTGGTGCCTCTTCTGCTGTGTTTTACCTAGTGTGTGGACATCTGTTGGGTTGGAGTAAATCAGATTTAGGCTTTGAATTCCAAAAATGTACTAATATTAAGTATATTTCTAACATTAAGAGTTATTGTTGAAAGAAATTCAGTTCAAAATAAATCACAGATGAGAAAAAAAGAAAAAAAACTGATACTGTAACCTCACAAGATTAATTTTACTGAGGTTATTGGGAAAATGGATTCATGACCTCCAATAAAAGTTACAAAACTAGCCAAAAAGCATTCCAATGTAATTACTGTAAAAAAAAAATAAAAAAAAAATCTTTAAGACTTTTAATTAAAGACTTTTAATTTTAACAAAAATTTTAGGATGAAGAACATCCAGCCATAGGAGAGCATACAGCAAAGCATGCATTTTTCAAATTTAGGTTTGTTAGGTTTACCTTTGGTAATTGCCAAAAAAAACAGAAAAAAAAAAAGGAAACAAAATCTATTTCATCAGGTTTCAACAGGGCTAACTGGCTTTCTGGCAACTAGTTCAAACTATAAAATCTCTCTTATTCTACAGCTCAATAAGACTTACACACTTTGAACCCCTGGCAAAAAAAAGAAAAAAGAAAAAAAAAAGAAAAAAGTTGTTTTCAAATGAAAGAGTTAAAAGGCTAGGCAGCTACTGAACAATAAAATCCTGTCTTCAAAATGTTGATCAGTGGATTACTTTTATATCTAAACATGTTTGCACCTGTCCTCTGAGTTTCAAGTACAAAGACAAACAGATTACAAAAACTAAATCACTTTACTTGAGTGGAAGTCCTGTGCGTGCACATGTTCACGTTTCATGTGGTTTCTCTCTCTAATTAAAATCCTTTATAAGCCAGTGCACCTGGTTTTGAATGAGCCCCCATGGCAGCAACGCAGACATTGTCTACCGACCTTACACACTACACATCTAACACCACAGAGAAAACAGAGGCTAACAGACTAACAGGCAGACAGTAAGGAACAAAGGACTAGCAACTGACATGTGGACAAAAAAGCTGAAAGGAGAAACAAGTTAATGTACAAGTAATAGAGACATGGGAAAGGACCAATGGACAAAAAAAAAAGGGAGATAAAATGAGACATTTATTCTGTCTAAACACCCAAAAAGCCCACTATGAAAAGACAATATGACACAGAAAAAAAAAACCCCAGACTAAATATAGCTGCAAGGAGCGAAGAGAGGGCAAGAAGTTCAACGGGGCACTGTCACCGTGGCAACTTGATCTGTTCATGTAAACAGCCTGGATAGAAGTACTGATAAAAGAAATGCGTTTTGCTTATTGCAGCGCCTCCAAATGGTCTAATAATGCAATTTTCTTTCCAGCTTGATTTCAATACATAAAACATTTGCAAAGATACCACCTCAGTTATTGTCTTATAGCTCCGTGCCAAATGTGACTGTGCATCTGTGCCAATTTGGGCAAAATTTAAAAAAAATAAAAAAATTAATTGGCCTGCAAATAATTTTTTTTTAAATTAAACTTATTCAGAAAATTCAGTATGGCTCGATCCAATAAATCCAACAGTACATCATTATTATAAATCAGAAATGGTTTAGTTAATAGCTGCGTGAATAAACACATCTTCAGACCCGCTGTGGTTTTAGCTTAATTAAAATTGAGTTTCAGTCCAACAGGCAGCAAAAATGCTCTTTTCCTATACACTA
Source organism: Paratilapia polleni (assembly GCA_015106735.1). Classification (NCBI taxonomy): domain Eukaryota; kingdom Metazoa; phylum Chordata; class Actinopteri; order Cichliformes; family Cichlidae; genus Paratilapia; species Paratilapia polleni. The sequence goes on from VUQI01031433.1 coordinate 22,298, forward strand.
TTTCTTAACTTTGACAAAAACATGATAAAGATGATCAAGATGCAGAGAATTCATAACAACTCAGGAAAAAAAACACGCTGCTAAGACAGTGCAACTATATTTACACTAGACTTTGTTGGCGGACATTGCTGACTTGGGTCTATGGATCTACTGAAAGTGCATCATAGATAGTTTTCCCCCTGTATTATTGCTGAGTTGTCACATGCAGGCTTTATAAACAAGGACAAACTGATAAAAATATTACTTCATTATCATTGTTTAATTTAAAAATAAGTAAAGGAATATAAGCCAGCAATCACACAGGTGAAATGAAAAAGGTGTCACACTGAGAACAGGTGCTTACATTCACCCTCCTTTCTACTCATATTTATCGCCATTAATCTCTATTAGTATGATTGTATGAAAATAGTTGTTAAATTTATGCAAAAAGGAATTATATGTTAGGCTTTGCATCTCCCTGCTGCAAAGAATTGTGGGATTGCCATTTTTTGTAAAGGGTGGTCCAGTGTATCCTACACTGAGGGTGATAAAGGCAGTATTGAAGCACATTTCCTTGGCAATTAGAGAATTCAGTCAGAAACCATCTTATATGCTACTTACAAAAAAGAAAAATCCTAGTGAATCCTTTGGAATAATCAGGATTTCTGCATTGATGGCTTATGAAATGTTGTCTGATCTTCATCTCAGCATTAAAGACAAATGCAATGTGACTAATGCACACTCATTTCTTTGTATGTCTTTATTGAACACAGTAACCACTCACAGTCCAGACTGGGAAAAGTAAGAGAACCTCTATGTTAATGACTTTTCCAAAAGCTACTACAATCCTAAAGGATTGTAGAGGTGCTCCTGCCTATAAATAAAGGCATAAAGTCTGTACCGTTAAAGTCTGCTTTTCTCAAAAAAAAAAAAAGATCTATACCTCGATCACAACATTCTCACGGGGCTTTAGAGGAAGTAAAATCAGGATTCACAAAGGTGAAAAAAGTTACAAAAGCAAGCAAGCGATATTTATTTATACAGCACTTTTCACAGATAGGAGTCACATAGTGCTTTACAGAAAATAATCTAAAAAATACAAAATTTAAAATGAAGATAAAAGGATATAAAATTAAAAAGAACCTGCAAAAATGTATACATTACATAAACTGCACAATAAATTAAACTTGTTTAAAAGCAGTGCAAGAATCAAAAGACAAAAAATGTACACGTGCACAAAAGTAGAACTGGCACAAAACATGTTACTGAAATGCCCAAGTAAATATACAAACGTCTTTAACTGACTTTTAAAAAAGTCCAGAGAATTAGCAAACTTCAGGTGAGCAAGCAGAGTGTTTCACAGGTCGGGCACTGCAGCCTTAAAACCTCGATCACCGCTTGTCCTTGGGCAGGTGAACAAACAATAATTTTAGATTGTTTGACCTGAGTGAGAGAGATGAAGAGTCAGCTTGAAGTTTAGCCACATACGAGTGAACCTGACAGTGTAATGCTCTGTAGGTAAGGGTGAGAATTTTAAACTGGATCCTGAATGCGACAAGGAGCCAGTGAAGAGACATTAGTAGTGGAGTGACATGGGACCATCTGTTTGACCTACTAAGCAGCCCAGCGGCAGCATACAGGATTACCTGCAGGCAATCCAGGGAAGATTTACTGAGTGAAGGAAATAAATAATTATAGAAATCGACACAAGATGAGATGAACAAGCATCCCCAGCTCCTCTTTAGAAATGACAGATGTCAATTTACTAATATTTTTCTGGTGGCAAAAAAACAGGATTTAGAGCTGTTTAACTTGGGTGTCGAAGGACAGAGACTGATCAAAATAACCCCTAGATTATATATGAATGACAGAAGACATGGGCCATAGATTATTCCTAATCAAGAGGGACAAAGTTTCTGGGGCAGCAACAGAACCTCTGTGTTAATGGCACTGAGCTACAAAAATCTTTTTCACCATCCAAGACTAGATAATGTATAAACCTCACATGGTTTGAAAGAGAAATAAAGCAGAATGTTGTTGGTGAATAAGTGGTATCTAAAGCTCTCAATAATCTGTCCCAAAGTTAGATACAAAATGAACAGCAGGAGCCCCAGAACCGAGCCCTGTGGGACTCTCTAATAGAGAAACTTCTATCTGTAAGATAAGATTTGAACCATTCTAAAGCTGGACCTGAAATGACCACCCAGTCACATAACCTCTTAATTAAGATTTGATGGTCTCCTGTGTCAAAGGCAGTATGCAGCACATGGTATTAAGAGCAATCACCTGCATCAGAGGCCATTAAAAGATCATTCAACACTCTGAGCAGAGCAGTTTGCCTTTTCTAAAACCCAGACTGAAACTGATCATAAATATTGTGTCTCTGCAGTGCAGTTGTAAGTTGTTTGGCTGCAGCCTTCTCCAGAATCCTCTAGAAAAGCAGGGTCTAGGACTGTTTTCTTTTAAAACTGGTTGGACTGTGGCATTAATGACACCTCTAGAAGACAAGGAAGAATTTATAATAGCTACAACTGTAGGGTCATTAGTTTGCATGACTTTTAACAGTAATAAAGTCTGGATCATATCCGAGGGGCTGGAGGGTCCGGATGAGAGGTGAGTGGTGGTACTGATCAAAAGTCAAACAGCAGGGTTTGCAAACAAAAACAGAGTGGGTTTTGTCTGTGCTGACAGGATAGACAGCTCCCCACTTAAAATCTACAGAATGGAAAAACAGTAAACAGCCAAAAATATAATAAAAACGTCACTAAAAATGAAATGGTGGTTGGTAAGGCATTAAAAGGAGAAGTCAATTAAAAGTTAAAAACCTTTAAAAACACAAAAGATTCTGTAAAGCCGCAGCAGTCTTTCACACAGTGTTGTACATCATTGACGTCGATTTACTGGTCAACCTACGTTCGCACCCTCACCTATGGTCACTCTGGGTAGTGACTGAAGAAATGAGATTGAGGATATAATCAGCAGAAATTAGCTTCCTCTGTAGGGTGTCTGGACTCAGTCTTAGAGACAGGGTGAGGAGCTAGGTAATTGGGAGGGGCTCAGAATAGAGCCACTACTCCTCCACATCAAAAGGAGCCAGCTGAGGTGGTTGAGGCATGCCCCCTGGACACCTCGTAGGTGAGGTGTTTAAGGCATGTCCTACCAGGAGGAGGCCCCAGGGTGGACCTGGACACACTGGAGAGATTACATCTGCTAGCTGTAGGAGCACCTTGGTGTCCTGCTGAAGAGCTGGAGGAGGTGGCTGGGGAGAAGGAGGTCTGGGCATCTCTGCTTAAGCTGCTGCCCCTGGGATCAGGACCCGGTTAAGTGGCAGAAAATGAATGGATGAATGAATTTTCAACCCTGTGCTTGAAACTCCCCAGAAACTCCTCAGAAACTCCCCAGAAACTCCTCAGAAACTCCCCAGAAACACTGAATAGTTACTATTCAGTGTATTCAGTGAAGACCTGAGATGTACAACTCTCTGCATGTTGTCAGTTTAGTCAGATTGTGTTTGTTTCTAATTGTGATTAATCAATGCAGAAATCCTGGTCATTTCAGAAAATTTTCACTGAAATTTTAGATACATCAGGATCTTTTTACTCAGGAAGAAACCTTCCAAAGCAAAACAGTCCATTAAACCACAACCATGGGAGAAAGAAATCAGAGGATTGCCCCAAATCGCTGTGCCAAATTTCAAACGTTCTGCTATAGACTCTAATGGCAAAAGAAAAATGACGATGAATTAAAAAAAAAATGTAGAAACACTATATACTAAGCCTATACAGCTTCACATATTTGCCCTCAGTAAAAAAAGAGATAAACTGAAAATAGATGGAGAGACAAGTATACAGTCAGACAACACTATTAATGATATTTTTCCCTTCCTTTTTTATGAGTATATATGGTGGTTCGTTTTAATATGGCAGCTAGGTGTCCATTATTATATAACACTAGGTGTTTCTGTGTTTGCTTGTGTGTGTTCATGCATGTAGAATGGTCATCCTATGCTAGACAGAAGGGTAGGGCCCATGACATCCCCCTCTGTTTTCCTCTCCTTTGTGGAAGATAGTGATAAATCATTAATAGGCTCACCACTGCTGTGTATGTATGTATGTAAGGGTCCATGTGTGTAAGGGGGATTTCTGCCTTCTGCCCCCTGGCTTCTATCACTGCAATACTGTTCACGCATCACTTTTGTTACACACACACACACACACACACTTTTCATCTTAGGCAGTTGAAGCATCATCTTGTTCAGACTCATAAATAATTTCCTGCAGCTCAAGTCTGGCCTGGAAACCTGCCTTTCACTCCATGCCATCCACTCCCCTTGTCCAAGTACAACTTTCTCTCTTTCTCCCTGCCATCTCCACCCCCTTTCCCACTACACTCATCCTTCTTTCTTCCTCTCTGTCAGCCCCCACTTCCTCCACCATCTCCCTCTCTACTGACAAAACCACCACACTGGCTTTGCTCATGGAAACTCCCCAGCCACCTTAGCTACAACAAACATTTCACTTAAAAACTAATTAACTATACTAATTAATATTTTTATAGAAATACTGGACCAATAGATAGAATTGTCAACTAGTCTCATATTGTCTTCACTGTGTTTCTCTAGCGTAGGGTATTTGATAAACCTTAACCAGTCACTAGAGATTAACGTATCTGTCTACATCTACGTTTTTTGAATTTTAGGTCAACACTGACGCCGTGGGAGCAAAGTGGGGTTAAAATAACACTTTGGTGTTGCAACACATGACAGTGTCCTCTATTTTTGGCTATCTATTTCATCACAGGTGAATAGGTCAATCCTGTCGTGCAAAGTTTAACTGTACTCAAAAGCCCGGTGCAGCTTTGTCTCTGTCAACCTTCCCACAGCTAAGCCAGCAATCACTTCAAGTTGTGACCAATTTTTAGGTTGTTTTGCATGCATGGCATGCTTGAGTCTTCCTGAAGGTTTTCAATAAACTCAAGTGAAGGGACTGCAAGGGTCATTCAGTTTGCTTTTTTATAAACAGTTCATGGCCTTTACTTGACTGACTGCAGAGCATTTGTCTAATGGAATTCCTTTCTATATCCATGTGATGTTTCATATGTCACTAATTGCCCCAAAAAGGAGAATATTTTCCATCTCAAGCTTAACAGATAGCAAGGTGCCTGTTAATCAAAATATGCATTATTTTTTCTCCCAACCTATTTCTATTGATTCTGGACTAAAAGTTCAATCTTAACTTTATCTGTGCACAAACTAAAGTTAAAGCAATATCTTACCAAGATGCTGCTTTGCATAATTCATAGTCTGCCATTTGTTATGGGGTTCTATGTAAAGTTTCCTCCCGATGACTCTTTTGGTGCATCAACGCTACACAGTGGACCAACACTCCTGTGTTAACTAAAGCTTCCTGCAGCCCCTCTGCAGCCATAATGGAATTTATTTTGTTGATCTCAAAGATACTTGTCTTCACTTTCACAGTTCTCATGAAGAGACATTTCTTAAAGATCTCTCATAGTGGAAATTACAATATGGAACTGTTTTAATATAGTTTTATAAACACCAGTTAGCTTTCAGATCCTCAGTCACTTTCTTAAAAAGCCCATGGTTCATGGTTGGTGAGTGTCACCACAAGCTTTGAAGAGTCAGAATCAACTGAAAAGTTCCTAATGACAATTCTTGACCTGTTGTACAAGTTTAGTGCTTCACTGAAAGTGTTAATCAAGTTTTACTGTTCTACAGGTAAAAGAGTGCCAAAAAAAAAAATCAACAAAATAAGTATTTTGCCCATGGGTGCCCAAACCTGTGCATACCACTGCATTTGTATTTCAACAGTGCAACTATATAATGTGACCGCTGTTTCTCCAATAAATGTAACACCCACGAGACAAAGTTAGACTACATAGACAGGTCTGTAATATGATAACAAACATAATTCTACTGGAAAAACAGCTAGTCAGGGAGAGAGGAAAGAGACAGGGTGGATAGAGAAAATGGAGTGTGAAAGGGAGAGATGGAAAAAGAGTGAGGCAGGTTGGGTCTTAGGATGAGTGTCTGGTCCCTAAGGCTGTGTGTGAGTAGTGTGTGTTTCCATCAGCATACTCTCTCAGCTCAATAATGATAAATAAGTCAACCTTCTCTCTGCTCCCCTACAACCCTCTCCTTGCTCCTGTCACACACACGCACACACACACACACACACACACACACACACACACCCACACGCACATGAGTGGGTCGTGTGCGCAGGCGGACAGAATAGAAAAAAAAGACAACAGGCGAAGGAAATGCTAATGAAATGCATATTTGGGGAGAAAGGGGCCATCTATAATTTAGCTGTGCTCTTTGAATGTGAATGATGTGTGTGCAAGCGCTGTGATTTATTTTTGTTGTGCAGAGGGATAATTCTGTCAGAGTAGGCTTTTATTCTTGTAAACAAATGTGGGGAAAAGAGCAGAATAAAAGTGGAGTAATAAAGTAAACAGAATGGTATGAATACATTTAGCTGCTGGCATGAATAATTTGTATACGGGATGGAGGAGTTTGATGAAAGAGAGATGACAGATATGAGAGCTGTGATATTGCCTGATGAAATTTTGGGATGGCCTCCGATTCACTGTTTTCTGGCACTTGTTTTCATTTTTGCGCGATTATTATTATTATTTTTTTGGTGTGTCTGTCTTATGCCACACCTGCACATATGTACACACCCAGCACACACCTTATAACCTCTCAAATCCTCCAAGGCCCTTTTTCACCAGCCTCCGCGCCAAGGCTCCTCTTAAAACGAGCAGCTCAATGTGCTTTCACTTATACACACTGCTGCCCAATGTGCTCCTCTTTGATGACCCTTGCAAAACTATAGGCTATAGAACTTTCTGGATCAAAGCTCTCGGAAAAGGGTCTGCCCTCCATAAACGTCAGCTCTGCTTCATAACTCTGGCATGAGCCCGGAAGAAAGATGGCACAGGGTGCGGGGGTCAGGGAGACACTTTTGCAAGGCAGTAATAGGAACTAAGCTGAACAGATGCCTTTTGAAAAAAAAAACAAAAAAACATAGAGGAACTTGTGTAATGTGCCCAAAGGTTGAGGCTGTAGTTCATATTGTCATTTCATGTTGCACATTGCAATGTAAATGGGTTCAAATATCTGAAGTACTTTATTTCTTTAATTTTGTTTTGTATGCCAGGCTCATGAGCACACTGAAATTATTGGATTAAGTTCAGAGTTGCAGTCAGTCAAGTAGTAACTGAGGAACAAGTCTAACCACTCCACCAACATGTTGGCCCTTGCTGCTGTTCACCCCAATGCACTTGGCTGTGCACTTCAGGTGCAGTTTTATTATCACCTGTATTAACGGTCTGTTTTTCAGAACTGAAATACAATGAAATTCTTACGCTCTAGATACAAGAACTTGGCTGCATGTGTATGACAAATCAAACGTTCCTCATGCTGTTTTCCAAATGTTTGAAACCCATTCAACTCTTATTTGGCCCAGATCTGACGGCTCTAAACTTGGCTCAGAACATCCCATTTTCTCCTGGCTGACTGGGATGAATAACAGCAGAGAGGACAATATTGTGGTCTAGCTGAGCACGGCTGACTCTTCTGTCTCTGTGATCCCTCTATCAATAAGGAACACAGGCCTGTCAGAAGGCCTGCCAACTGTTTGGCTGTCCACGCAGCCTGCTCTCTACTCAACATCTGGACACAGATGGTACACACTGATCACACACACACACACACACACACAAAATGCCTGCACACATTTTTTCACTGATACTGGCAGACATTCGCCGACATGCTGTGCATTTACAGTTATACTGGCGTGTGTGTGTGTGTGTGTGTAAATTCCTGCATTTACACACACACTTAAACATAGTTAACACACATCCGTTTTCAGAATCCTTTTAACTTGCATCCCTAGTGTATAAAATCATATATAAAGAGTGCTGGACAAAGAACAGATAAACACACACTGAAACACACTTTCTTTAACAGAATTGGTCACATGGTGAAGTCTGTGTGTTGCAGCCAAGGATCTGTTGCCTCTCTTGGGAAATATATAGGCATTCCTTTAATATGTCTGGCCCTTAATAAAAACCTGAACATTAAAGGTCGGTCAGGGCTTAGTGTGTAAAACAACTCATGATCAGGGTAGTTATTCTGGCCACATACTGGCTCGATCTGATATAGATTCAGCGTGTAGCTACACTGTTACAAATGCTGAACTTAACAGAGGACAATTTAGCTGCTTTTTCTCATTTCATTCCTCCTGTTAGTAAAAACATATCAGGCTGATGAAAACTCATTTTGTGCATACTCAGGAGTACAGGACATTTTCAGTACGATCATGTTGAAAACTAATTAAGGCCATTTAAGTGCAAATATCACTCCGTTTTACCAGTCATATGTTATTCATATGGTCTGGTGCAGCCAGACTGCCGTAAACATAACTGCCCTGGGGCTTAGAAAATAATGGGAGGAAATGGTGGAGTTCAGTTTGAGTCAGAGGTGTGTGTGCACAGCCAGGCCATGCATCAGGGCTCCCACAGGCCTGGAGCCTCTCATTGATTGACCCAGCTCCCCCACCTCATGTTCCCAGCCAACTTCAGTGATTGATTCCCAGTCAGGGCCGTGGAGGTGGGAGGCCTGGCCTGGGCTGACAAAGCCCCGGGCCTCCCAGAGGGTGACCTGGAGGGGGCCACGGGGGAGAGAAGCCTATTTCCAGGCACCCCAGCCCAACTTGAGGAGATGCTTTTTGGAGAGGCCTTCACAGCAGGGTGAAAGAATGGAGGCTCACATTCATCACAGGAGAAAATTAAGGCCACATCTGCTGGCACTGCCTTGAACCACTGTATGGAGGGATGGGTAACAACAAGATGGGGCCGTGTTGGAGAGTAGACATACAAAAGGTGAAGGGGTTAAGAGATATTGGTGTGTGGGGGTCTGGGGGATGGGGGGCAATCTGTCATAGCCACACACACACACACACACACACACACTGGTCCATCACCTCTGAAAGCATTAATACATTTTCTGACTCCACTTCTGATGTTCAAGCCTCTAACCTGCTGTGTTCCCATCACTGCTGCTCCATCAACAGGCCTCTCTCCATGTCACTTCACGGCGTTTGAGCTGAGGGGAGAAAAAAAAAAAATTATGAAAATCAATTTTTTTCTAATTAACTTTGTAAATTTCCAGCTGAGCTATCAGACGTGGGGGCCTTGTGTGTCGTGCAGAGTCCGATAATGAAATCAATTAGGTTCAAATGGTTTCAGGTGACTTTTAATGAGTATTTAATATCTGCCTGAAGAAGGAAGGTCAGGATATCTGTTTGTTATTTGTGTTTTTGTTTTTTTGGGGGGGACTTAAGTGATGGATCACCTGCAGGAGAAATATGGATGGTTCCACCCTGGGGGACTGGGCAGTCCTCCAAAACAAACAGCCTGAATGTAAATCCTTGTTTTTAGTTGGGTAGCTCTTTAACTGCACCACGGGGATGACCTACTTTTTGACAACTTCCTTTTTTAGATACGGTGGAATTGTTATTGCTATTAATTCCTTCATGATGAGGTTTTTGAAATGCTACACCTGCGTTTCAGAAATCAGTGAGGACATGTTGGACAAGAGCTTCATAATGGGAAGGGGGACTTATTGTGGCCTTGCTTTAGATGCTTTCATATTCATAATTCACCCTGCTCCCTCTCCTTCCGTGGCCAGCTTCCCAGCCTATAGGAGCTCGTTAAGCTTTGCCTTACCAGGGAAGACTAATGGATGGCGAAGAAAGCCCCCTCAGGACCCTTTAGCATCGTTTCTGTTGGTCTGCTCGCTTAGTATTCACTTATGTATTTTCACCCTACTCTGAGCACAATATCATGAATAACATTGCTAATTCATAAACACACTTTGTGATACAGGACCTCGTTCATAATTATCCAAGCTGTAGAAAAGCAGTTTCTCTCCAATAGCATTCCATTAGAAAAGGTGGTGATTTCCTTGAATAAGGGGGGATTTTAGCCTGCATATTTAATGCCAGCATTTCCTTTGGGCACCTGGAGACGTGGGAAGCAAAAGGGCAGCACATTTACTCTAATAGCCTAGTCCTTTTTGGGGAAGGGGGGCAGATAGAGTTATTGTTATTTTGCTCCCTCCTGCCCATTTTTTCTCTCTTTCATTTGGTTGTGTAACAGCATCTCTCCGTGGGGTTCTGCGGGCTGGGGAAGTTAGAGGACCACATTCCTCTCGTTCCACCATGGCCCTTAGATGAAATGGGCTTTTTCAGCAGCCCTCCTCCATCCCAGGGTCACACCAGGCACCAGGCAAAGACATCAGTCCTGCCTGGCGATGAGAAAAGACTGGGAATATAGCAAGGCTCCTAATTCTCCACATCAGTAACAGATTTTATGAAAATAGACAAGCAGCCCTGCTGGAGGTGCCTCTACTCTTTCCTGAAAGCATTTAATTTGCATTGGTTCCAAAGCAATAGTTGTATCACCACACGGTCTTACCTAAAGGCCTTTCAAGGTATTCTCTGCCCAGTGAGAAACTTTTTTTTTAAGGTAGTACAATGCTGATTTGTAGCCAGCTGATTAAAAAAACATGCTCAGCACATGAAGAAAACGTTACTGTGTTAACTGTGAAGAGAAAAGAAAAGAAATGAGGAATTGTGATCTTTGACTAGACTTGAAAACCCCTAGAGTGTCTCCTAGAAAAAGCTTTATGCTCTAACTAGAACCTGTACATGTTCATGCTTTTTCTTCTGGTTATGCAGTGCAAATCTGAATGAATTCAGTCTGGGAAAACTGCATGCTGGCAGGAGATTCGACTGGCAAATTTACAGTGTGTGTTCTTTCACACATGCTTCCTTGACTGTTTGCAGACGATTGCATTTTATTTGTTTTCATTCTCTAATGGCGTGTCGCTGGCATGTCAGTCGCATCTCGTTTTGTCATTGAGGCTTTCTCTATTTTCTTTCTCTCCCTGCCGCTTCTTTAGCTCCCAGTCTCGGCGAAGGAAAAGGGCTCCAGCGACCCGGCGACCTCAATCTCACTTGAGACAGATGAAGCAGCCTCTCGCCTCCTCCTCCCTCCCTCCCTTTCCTCTCCTCTCCTCTCTTCTCCTCCATTCCCCTCCTCCCTTCTGTTAATGACGTCTTTGTGCTGGCCGTGACAAACAGAACACTCGGCAACTTTTCCTGATGCACGCGGGAGGGGGTGGGTTTGTTTTGAGCACTCTAATGCATGTGCGCGAGCATGTGTATGTGTGTGGTGTAAATATTGGTGTCAATCGTAGAGGGCACACCGATCACCAGCTCCGAGGACGACACAGGAGAGAGAGCAATTATGTGCATTGCGCCAAACACAAAAGCACGCCGGTCGGCCTCATAACAACAACCTCTTATCTGGCTTCTCTTTGTCTGCCTTTCTTCTTCAACTCACAGCACCATTGGGAAACATACACCGTGTATGTATACGTTTCCCCCGCCTCTTCTATGGCTGTCACTCCCTGCACCTCTCTCTCCTCAGATAATTTCATGCTTCTCATTGCTAGCCAGCCTTCACGCCTAGCTGCCTGTGCCATACAGGCATATTGGGCTGAGGAAACGCAATTTGGCTCTACCTAGCTCCCCGCGGACCAGTACTGCTCTTCACACTGTCATTCGTTATGAGACTTTTTACTAACAAGGCGTGCGTGCTGAGATGCAGGATGAGATTGTGTTTCAGGACATAATTCACTGAATTTCTAAGTGATGCAACAGACACATGGGAATGCCACCATGCACACAGCTCAGCCGCTCAGCTACTACACACTTACACAATAAGTTCTGCTTTTAGGATGAGATGAACTGATAGGAAAGAAATGTCAAGGCTAAGTGTTGTGTTTTGTTGTCAGCATTTACCTCAATCTGGCATTGAAATGAAGTGATAAACTGATATTAAAGACCGATCTACTCCTCGTGGAGTCCGGCGAGGGAGGAGTTAACGCCGCGCTGCTCCTCTCCTCTCCGCTTGATGACATCAGTATTGTCTCTGCATCCATGAAATTAATTTTTCTAATCTTAGTCAGCAGGAGCGGGGGAATTTGCACACATTAATATGGAACTCGATCTGTACTCGCCCACTGCTGCAGTCTCTCTTCTCCTCTTTCTGCCTCCCCCTCTCCTCCTCTCCTCTCCCATCTTTTCTTTTTCCACCCTTTCTATTTTATTTTCTGTGTTGTAACAGTAGGCCTAAATGCACAGGGTTTCAAGCCTGAAATGTGGAGCTTTGTTCTGGAGGCCGAGGCAACGCCGGGCCCTGCAGTGTAATAGGAACTGGAGAGTGCTCTGCTGCACGGTACAAATAAATAACATAAAAGACAAGGCTGATTGTCCCAGCAGACCAGCCGGCTCTGGCTGCAGCATGTTGATTCTCCAGAGGCCGACGCAGCACAGAGGATAAAGAGGATCCGTTGACAATAATTATCCTTATTTGTTTCTCCTCACAAATACACACAAGCTAAAATGGTTTCATTACACAGGAATTAAAGCCACTGTTCTACAGAAGTCCTTTCAACAAAAAGAGAAGATAATCAATACCAAAAAGGGATCTTGGGGCTAATTTTCATGCACAATCAGGTTCGATCTTTTTAGGGTTATACTTTCACATGGCACCGACTTGTGCATGCCAAATAGGCCTTGACACTTAATGGCTGTTGTTTTTTAACACTGTAGCCACTCTTTCACTGGGCCTGAAATGAAACGCTCTATCAAAGCTAATACCTATCCACCAGCAAAAATTTGTTGCTCGAGAAAACATTAAACCACCAGGTGATATAAGGGATCATAATAGTTCAGCGAATTGCTCTTTTGATGGTCAAATAATTTCAGAAGTTGCTGTCGCTCAATAAAGCAGCTCGTAGACCGTAAAGAACATATGAGGGAACATATCCTATTGCATTGTTGGTTGGATGGAAACTGCCTTGCTGCTCAAGTCAGAAAAAAGTGAAGATATTAGTGGAAACTCGAAAGCCCTGAAGGCGAGTATCAGTGAAGAGTGAGACCACTGTAGTGTTCCTACACCTGCTAAATAGGAAAGCTTGTCTCTTTTATTTTTTTTCTTTGTGTTATTTGGAATAACTGAAATTCAGCACTGCTGCAGACAAGTGATGAGCGGGTCATCTAAAGTGAAGGACGAGGCATAGCTGCAGGGACCTGTATGGGTGTGCATGTGTGTGTGTGCATGGCTGATAAATCAGACAGTTTTTTTCAAATAATTCCTTCATTTGAAATGGGACTGGAATAATAACCATTTACTAATATTGTTTTATGTTTCTTTGATCCCAGTGTGTGTCTCACAATCCACATATCCGAGGCTTTTGTGTCGAGCATTTTGTCTCTTTCTGATTAACAACTTAGCACATTAAAGCAAGGAGGAGTAAAATCATTTTCGCAACATAAAAATGTTGTCGATTGAGCTCAGAAAAGCAATTTAGCAGGTTTCACCCCACAGTAATTTCACCCATGTTCTGTTTTAATGGCTTTGTTTTGCAAAATAAAAAAAATATATAAAAAGCTCACGAGAGTCAGAACGCTGGAGAGGAGTTCATAAATTGAATTTTAAATTTAGCAGTTGAATTACTATTGTCTCCCATGCCTCCTCCCCCTCCTCCATTGAATGGCATGCCCAGATGAACAAAAGTGAAAAAGACATTTGAAGAAAATAAAAAACAATTTCTGTGTATTCCCTCTAGTTTTTTATCTGCTGTCCCTCCAGGCACAAACACGATTCACTTCGTGTCATTTTCATAATTTTTTTCCTAAGTACAGTCATTTCTCTCAGGGAAGGAAAAAAAATGTTTCAATTTGTCAAGAATTGTTGTCGTTTTTTTGTGCCTGGTGGTGTGAGAGAAATCGTGGGCATATCTCTAGGAAAAGGCTGCAGTGGGCTGAAATCTCATTTAGTGGAACCTGTCATGAGAGCAGATTTGAGGCTCCGTTTGGGGAGGCGGAAAATACTCTTTTTTTTTTTTTGCCTGTGGATAACGCCATGTGTGGAAGGTGGACCAAGGTATCAGATATAATTTGATTGTGGATGTTTTATTTAAGATCTCCCCTTAAGTGTATGAGAAAGTTGGAGAGAGATGAGAGAGATGCAGTGAGAACACAAAGAGCCATGAGCAGGATCTGCCACTACAAGTCTATGTGTGTGTGTGTGTGTGTGTCTGTGTTCGCAGTATTACTCATGTGGGGGCCTAAATCTGTTTACTTATGAACATTACGGGGATGTGTCTCCCTTATGGGGACAAGTCCCCATAATGTGGGGAGGAGAGGCTATAGATAGAGGAGGGCTTGGCCAATAATCAGATTTTAATTTCAATACAATTAAAAGAAAAACTTTTTACTTTCATTTTTGCTATAAAACTTTTTCCTGTTATAAATCAAGCACACACCTTTCCTTTACAAAAGGGCACTTTTGCCCTTACCCAAAAGCTCAGACTCACTCACTATTTAGTTCAGCTTGAGCCAAGATGACAGAAAGAGGACCTTCGGTCAGCAAGATCTAGCTAGAGGAAGCATCGCTCTGTCTCATGACAGGGTTGGTGGCTTCGACTCTGCAGGTCTTCTGAGGAACGCAAGTCCGCTGCTGCCCTGTCCTCTCTTCAGGGACCTGCGGTGGCCTTCTGAGACAGGATTTAATGTCAAAAAGCCCCCCTAATCAGGGCCTGACTCCCCAGAGGATGACCCTGTGTCCCTCACCATCTTCCCCTCTTTTTTTCCAATTTATTTGTATATTTTTTTCATATTTGAAAAGACATGTTTTTGAGGTCCAGAACTGCATGATGGGTAAGTTAATGAATAACTGTGTTAAATGAACAAGATTGCATGATGATTACATGATGACCATGATTTGTGCTGTAATTGAGCAGTCTTAGGTGAGAGGAAATATCCAGGAAATGTGCAAGTCAATGTAATGTCCTATGAAGTCGTGGATTCTTGACTGTGTGTGTGTGTGTGTGTATAATCGAGTGTCCACTTCTCCACTTCCAAAAACTCTGAGGTTGTTTTCTGTGCTCAGTACCTTTCTAAGTGCAGCGTTTAATGTTTTTTGTATGTGTGTACACTTGGCAGCCGCGTGAGGGGATTTATTTGTGTTGCGCTCAGCATTTTTGGCAAAAGGAGGACCTCTTGAGATGGATTGGTGAACTGGATGGAGTTGGGGAGGGTGTGTGTGTATGTGTGTCCCATATCACGAGTGGCACAGTGCCCTGGATTTTTCAAAAACTCAAGAACCTTTCACTGCAGATATTGCTTAGTGCGATTCATGTGTGTGTCTGTGTGTGAGTGTCTGGCGTGTGGGTGTACAAACATTTGAGCAGGTCATGTGCTGCCCTCCACTCCACCGAAAACACCATTATTTGAAACATATGACCAGCATCAGTTTGAGCAAATACTCAAAACAAATCTCCCCTTTGATGTTCAATTGGTTTAACTCTGCGTATTACACTATTCTGATGCACTTAAGAGCTAACTCTATTTTAGCTGTAGTCTGAATAGCTCACTCAATCACGCTCTTTACTGTCTCTTGGAGCAATAAGAAGAAAAAGCATACAATACGATGACTCGAAGTTTTGGCTCTGAAAACCTCCATCGGTCTGTGAAAAACATCATTTTTTCTAAAACCGGTTTTACTCACAATGGCTCATAACTTTAATTCTTTAATGTTCTTTAGTCTAATGCTGGCAATCATTTTGTCAGATTAGACGTTTCCTCTGGTTAAATGTTTCATTGTAGATCCTTTCTGCTGGTGGACTCAGTGACTTCAGTCTCCCTAACAGGGAATAATTCACTTGGTTTTTTCACACATGAAGGAAGAAAAAGTAAAGAGCAGTGAGTGCAATTCATGATTGTAGTATTAAAATTCTGGTGATGCAGACCTTTAATGGATAACTTTAAGAGCACTAACTTTCTTACTCCCTCTTTCACTACCCAAACACTCTTTTTTTATCACTCTCTCTTTCCCCTCCGTACTCTGTGAAAGAGTCCAAACTACTCCACGCAGAAGCCTCAGTAGACACAACCACTTTAAAACTAGAGTGCCGTAACTGTCCACGTAACCTGCTGAATAAAGTGTTCCCATCCCCTGACATGTCTTCTTGATATTAGCCTGGCAATATGAAGCAGCCACAATTTCTCCTCTGCACTAGACGAGGTGATATTGAGTTGGGGAGAAGGGAGGGAACTGAGGAGGGAGCCCGTGGTGGTGGTGGTGGTGGACGAGGAAAGGGGCGGGGGGTGGCGGCAGTTAGTTGGAAATGAGAGAGAAGTGAAAGTGTGTGTGTGTAAGAAACAGTAGGAACAAAATGTCATAAATCACTCATGATCCTGTGCGGTGGAGACAAAAGAGAAGAAGCTTGAGAGAAAAGAGGGAAGATAGAAGAACTCCACATTATCTGCCCAGCAGACAGACAAACACGCCGCTACGGGTGACGGATTAGCATTAGCCCGATGCACTGTACCGGAATTTTCCAATGGCTCACTGGGACCCCAAACAACCCGTAAAAGGGCTCTGAAGTACTTACAATGGAATAAATTACCCTTGACACATTCTCTTTCTTCTCTTTGATTTTTTTTTGTGTGTTCATATAGGAAGCGAGCTCTTCAGGTGTGCCTTTGGAGAGCAGGTACTTTGACTGCTTGGGCGCCCTGAATCCCTACTGGGATTCAAGCTTGCAAGCTTAACATGACCCGTCACGATTGTTAAAAAAAAGTTTGGATTCCTGCCCCGCTCTGAACCCCCAACCTTTACTTAAACTCATAAGCACATAAACTTGAATGTAGTAATAGAATAACTATCACTTTATCTGCCAGTTTGCTGTAAGCTGCAATATAGCACGAGCAAAAAGAGTGGTGCACGGTGGTTATTGGCACTGCGAGGCTGTGGTTGTGGGAACAAGGCCATAGGGTTTTTATTGCCATTGCCTCCTATTGCTTTAAACAACATTTACAACACTTTTAAAACCCTCACAGACATTAAAACAAAGATACAAGCTTTAGGTTTTAATTAAATCATTTTATTTTGGCTCTTTTCCAGCAGAGTTTGCTCCTAATAGCTATTCAATACACATCTTTGCTTATTTAATTCCATTTGTTGTTCATTTATGATCTGTTGACATTAATTTAAAGCTTTCACTTGTTGTGCAATTATGAAATAAATCAGTGATGGCTGTGGTTTGGAGTGGTGCACTAAGTGGACTTCAGTTAGGGGCTCCAACTTGGCAGATAGCGGATGAATTAATTTGAACGGCTCTCGGGCAATCACAATGGACTGTCATGAATGAAGTATTAGCCAAAAACCAAATGCTGATTACTCATTAATAAACCCTCTTTTTTTTCCTCTGCAGGTTTCCTCCATGGACTTCATGGCTATGAAGCGCTCACAGCTGTATGGCATGGCCAACAATCCCTACTCCGCCCCACAGCAGCCAGGGGGTGGACCTTACCCCCCTAGCCAGCCATACACATCGCCTCCCCCACATCGATACCCAATGAGCCTACAGGGGAGGGGTCAAATGGGCATGGGCGGGATGCAGTATCCTCAACAGCAGGTATGTGAACAAACCAAATCTCTGCATTTGTGAACCTGTGCGCGTCCCTCAGTGTGTTTTGCGAATAAGTCAGCCCCCTCTGCAGTGCCGTTTCAGATATTGTAGCTGGCGTTATGAGCGATATTGCAATGGGACATTTGCTTCTCGTCATGAACATTATCCAGCGATTTTCCCCTGAAGGCTTGGCATGTTCAATTTGAGACGCAGCCTAAAATACCAGGCAGCACATCTCACACCCTGGCATGTGGTGGTGTCACTCCTGTTCATCACTCAGTTCCCGTTAGACTCCCACTGGAGTGAGATGGGTTTGATGCTGTGTGTGTGTGTGTGTGTGTGTGTGTGTGTGCCTGTGTGTGTAAGGCAGTTCATTCTTTATGCTTGTTTGATGGTGCATTTATACACTTCATTATGCATTTCAATATACTTTTGTATGTATTTGTGTGTGTGTGTGTGTGTGTGTGTGCGTGTGTGCATGCGTGTTTGATTTAAGTGCATGTGTGTATGGAATGCGCTCTGTGTAGTAAACATAGACGCGGCGCAGTCGGCCCACGTCACAGTCTCTCTGTGCAGCACAATAGGTCTGTGTTGGAGACAATAGTGCTTCTGTCTGCTTTATTGAGTCTTAAGTAAATCCCATTTGGACTGGTATGGTGTGTGCATGTGTGTGTGTATGCGTGTGTGTGCGTGCGAAGGGAGCAATAGTGTGTATGTGTATTAATCTGTGTCCCTTTTATCTATGCGTTTGTGCGAATGATACGTGTATCCCACAATTCTGGCAGAAAGTGAACTTCTTCTGTGCATGTGTGAGTGCGTGCGTGCATGTGTGTGTGTGTGTGTGTGTGTGTGTGTGTGTGTGTGTGGATAACAATTTAAATTCATCAGTGTAGTTTGTAGTGAAACAGCAGTACTAAGCACCACAGTGAGAGAAGGGGGAGCTCAGTGTTCCCTGCTGTCACTGCCGGCTATATTTAGTCTGCCTGGTCTGTTGGTCTGGACTTGAACACCTCTCACTGGGGCGAGCGAGCTTCCACACATAGCAAGAGCATGAAAAGAGAGAAAGAGAGAGAGAGAGAAGGGGAGAAACACATATTGACTAACAGGCAGACTTCCTGTATTGTCTAAAAATATTGTGCAAATGTGCATACAGGCAAAAGCAGAAAAGATGGTCTTACACACACACACACACAGTTTTCACCAACCTTCTTTCCCATTATGCAGTGAAAATGTGTAATTTGATAAAGAAAACATTGTGAAAACATTAAAAAATTACAGCTCAGATTGTGAGACTAGTTTCATTTTGCGAGGAGTCCTCTAAATCCTGAGCAAGGTGGTTGGGCTTAGAGACAAATTATAGATGAAACTGTATTTTTGAGCTTAACCTGTACGATGTACTAAAGCGATATATTGAGGTTTATGAAGTTTAATGATTTTTTTTTTTTTTAACTGTGTTGTGGGAAGTTCTTGCACTGAAGTAATGTTATCTTGGGAGGTTCGTCTACTGAAGCTTAGACATAACACTGGGAGACTTCATCTTATTGAGCCCAATCAGGAGTTTTGCTGCATAAAATGCAAACATTTGTGGGTGTATATGTGACGACATGCTGTGCTTAGAGAGTAATGCCAGTGCATAATAACGTACAGGCAATGACACGCACAAAAATACATCTCTGGTACTGTTTTGTGATGAAATCCTCTGCTGTATTACATATGGGAGGCTGTGGTTGGGGTAGCAATCATTGCCTAGCGTTATGGAATGTAATTAGTTCAAATAGAATTAGTTGTTCACTCTGGCTATAGCCATGGGAACTGTGCTTCTAAAGTTTCTAATTATCTGGCTCTGGCTTTAAAAGCAGCACCACTGCATTGCCTATCTGCTGCTGGTGAAATCTAGCTCACAGTAATGAGTTCGGAGGAGGAGGTTTAATTCCACACTCTCAGATGAGCGTAATGAGCCTCACCTACAGAAAAGCGGTCAGGGGTTTGATCAGGGAGGAGCAGGGAGGAGTAAAAAAAAAAAAAAATGCTCTAGATGTGTACTGCAAAACATACAGTGTATCAGTTCTTAAAGTGACTAGTAATTAAAAATCAAAAGATGCACGAAATGCATTTACGATGGACATGATTGCAGCTGGAGGAGAAATCTGCCGCCACGCCCTCTTTCTTAACCTCAGAAGTTGAAAAAACCAGGATCAGCTGCAAAGAACAATCCTGACTACAGCTGCATCAGCAAGGGGGATTGTGGGTGATGTAAGACCTAGCACACACAATCCCCCATGATGCATCGTACTTCAGGGCTGAGACCTCAGCTTGTCACAGCCAAGCATGCTGGGATGTTGCCAGGCAACATGACG
>VUQI01031434.1:2380-20750 GCA_015106735.1 Paratilapia polleni
AGTTTGGAAAAAGAAAAAAAAAAAAAAAAAAAAGCAATTACAATAAAATACTTTCAAGGAAAACGGTAATGTGAAAACAAGAGTAATCAGTAATTTTCAACAGCTGGTGAACCATTTAATTTTTATTCAAATATGCTGAAAACAAAAGGAGGAGAAAAACTGTAAAAGTAAGAGAATTTATAGGGAAATCCAGAGAAGACATTCTTCATCAAGGCCATTTCCCAGTTTCAGAATTTTCAAAGAAAGTGGTTTTGGTGGTCTGTAACAACCTGAATGGATTCTTCCTTAAACAATGTGCCACCCTTCCAACAAGTGACATGAAATTTTGCTTGGTAGCTCACTGCTGTCCCTTTGCTCACAGACAAAGGGACAGCAGTGACCATATACCACTGCTTCAGCTCTGAGTGTGACAGAGGTACTATATGCCATGACTGTCAGAGAGAGATGATCCTTTTCTTCAAATAATTTCTGAAAGATGTGAATATTACTTTATACAGTGTGAAGTATCTGTGAAAAGGCCGCTCTGTCAGAAGTATTATAAACTAATTAAACTACTTTCAGCTGCTCCCTTGTCACAAGGGGTCACCACAGAAGGTAGCTCTGCATGCTTGATTTGGCAGAGTTTTATACCAGATGCCAGCTGGAATTAAACCAGCAACATTTTGCTTATTAAGTAAATGTGTAAACCACTGCACTATGGAGGCACCATAATAAAACTACATTCTACATACATTTGAAAAACTTTCTTTGATACACATCAATGACCCGGAACACCGCAGTTCATTTGCCAAGTGGTCTGTTTGTCTCTCAGCGAGAATATACAAAAAAACCATCAGGCCCAATTTTATAGAACGTGTGGAGAGGTGGAGTGTGGCCATAAAACTCTGACATGGATCACTTTCTTTAAAATTATGGGATTGGACATTGGCCATGGAGGAGGATGAGTACTCTGAGTGCTGTTCTAGTTTAGATCAAAATCTGTCTCAATCTGACTAATATTTCTTTCAGTCTGTTACATTCTATTAAGTACTTCTATGAGAGTGTCAGTTTTTCACACCTATTGTTATGGAGAAAGATATCCGCATACAGCATGCACACACAGAGAGGGGGGGGCACAGAACCATTATGTGTGATACATTTATCTTTGTGGGAGGCAGCAGTGAAGCAGCGTGAGCAGAAGGCAGCATAGTCCCCACTCTATCACCCATACTAAAGAGATAGGAGGTGGCGAGAGAGAGGGAGAGAGAGAGAGCTGTTTGAAAAGGAGTATCAAAACTACAGCACTAATGTTAAGGATGGGGAATTGGTCATGGAGAAATTTTCTTAAAAAAAAAAAGGAAAATAAGTAAAAAGAAATCATTTCAATTTTGAGGAAAGAAGGATGGTGGCTTCAAAAGAGACAGAGGAGAAAGAGAAACCTGTGTAAATTGAGAAGCACTAGAAAAAGATGAAAAGAAGAAGAGTTGAAGAGAATAAGGGAGCAGCGAGGGGCACTGGTGAGGAGCTGTGCGTGAAGCGGGACGAATGAAGATGCCTGCGGTGTGTTGAGAAAAGTTATTAATCCTAGTCTGTGTGATCTCTCTTTGAAAAAGGTGGCCTGCCACACCATGAATCATACAGTGACGTGTAAAAGTTGGTCTGTTGTTAAAACTGCTGCTTAAACAGCTAACACATACTGAACATACGTATGATATTATTTGAGATTCTTAATGATAAGAGATCTGGTGCCCATATGCCTTGGACACTTGGGTGAAGAGGTCTCCCAGTCTGGAAATTTTGAAAGCATGGAATCTGAGTAGGTTATGTTCAAAGCATGTTTAGAAGATTGTTGTGGAGAACCTCAGGAGCATTGTATCAGATGTGGGTGAGATATACACTGAGAAGCAAAAGGTTTTGGACATTGTTGGACTGTCTCAGCTGAGACATCTCTATGCCATTTGGAAGCTGGGAATAGTGCCAATGGAAGGTGGGCCAAGAGAGTTTTCTCCAATTATCAGGGTATCATACTTAGTCTCCTATGCAAAGCTTGTCCCAGAGTACTGTAAAATAGTCTATTTTTATCAGCTTTTAACTTCCAGGCTGAGCTATTGCCAGTACATTTAACTAGTAAGTTTGCTCTCTTAGGAACCTACACAGAGTACTGTCACCAAAATCCCTTTACACAACAATTATAGTTTGCTGTCTTCCTTGCTACAGCTGGATAAAGACATGTTTCAACAATGTTTCACTAGGCACCAGGTGCTTTGAAAGGCTGGCTTTTTGAGTTGGCATCTTAACCAAATTGTGTGCATAAATTAATCAAAACTTGCAAACTGTCTGAAGTGAACGATTTGAATCTTGGTAATTGCAAAACATGGCCTTGAAATATTTTTTTTTTCTTTCTTTTGCTACAGAAGGGCTTCATACAGCTGAGCTCTGAGCTTTCTGGCCTTCTTTTTGGAACTCAAGAGTCTGATCCACAGCAGCACACTGGCTATTTTGTCTGAGGTCGACATGAACAGGTCTTCAAGACAAAACACCTTCGAAAGAAGCACATTTTATCTGCAAAATGTCAGACCGTCATTGTGCGGTTTCTGCAAAGTCAGTTTCTTACTGTGGCACTTCTTTCTTTCTGGGAAATTAATGACATTTTTTAAGTGGTGAAAAGTAGAAAAAGAGGTGCGCTCAGCTGAATAGAACAGTACTTAAAGGTGGGTGCAGCTTTGTAGGTTTACCTCAGAAAATACCATCTAAAAAAAAACAAACTCTGAAGTGGTACATTTATATTCTTTATACGTGTATTTAAGTCTAAGAGGTTTTTGTTCAACACTCCATTTCTCACTATAAAAGCCCTAAAAGATTCAAAGCCTTCCTGACTACTTTTGCCACACACATATAATTTTCATCCCGTGGTTTCGGAGGATCAAGAGAAATTTCAATATTAGTTTAGAGATTATAAATTGGAGAGGAGAAATGGGCACATTGTGAAATGGTCCTTACTATCAGTCAAAGAAACACTAGCGCCGTCATTAAATGAAAACTGGCAAATTCTAGCTCTGTCTTCAGAGGATTCTCATTAAAATCCTCTTATCATAGTGAAGGGTTTCAGCTTCAGTGGAGCAGCAGCTCACATGATAATGACTTCAGTGACATTGCAGACATTCTGTGCATATTAAAATGTCCATCTGTAAAGGTGATTTAAAATAGCTCTGAATATTCAACTTCGCTTAGCGGTTTCATAAATCCCACACAAACAAATCCGAAAAGGGAGAAAATGGAATACAATGAAAGCACTTGGAAAGTTTTAGCATTGGTCATAAACTATAGCTATAGATTTTCCTGTGAAGTCTCAGTGCCCAGGAGAGCAGTCCACATGAGGTGAAAATAAATAATTTTTAAATGTGAATGAGATTGTCAGAAGTGCTGAAGAATCTTAAAGGCTGAGGCTAAAGTTAAAGACAGCTGCTTACTGGTGCCAGTGCCCTGTGAAAGTGTGCTAACATTAGCTAGCAAAGGGGGGCATCAATGCAAATGAGCAGCACTGCAACTGTGTAACCAAGTGCATACCCAAACAAGGAAGCGTAAGTTCAAATATGATATGGCATATAATGGCTGTTTAAAAAACGATTAATAACACACTATAATGATCATTAGTCCAATGAAGACATATTTCATATTTTTGTTCTCATTCACTCAAAATTGTCTATGTCCTAGCCTTCACTTATGTGTGCTAACATGGTGAGTTATTGATAAAGACACTACATAAACTGCAGCAATGATAAGTCTTGAGCTACACCTAATTTCTTGGTATTTTGATAGGAAAACTGGAAATAGGTGCAGTGATTTATTGAAACGTGCAAATATAAATGGAAATAGAGCATTTCCTCTTCATTCAATTCCTTTCACTCTCCATGTGTTCATACACCACTATTGCATTTACTCATTAGTTATTATTAATCTGTGGCTCTCTTCCATAGTGTGTCTTTTGTCCTGTCTCCCTCTGCTCTCTTCTGTTTCGCCTCACCCTCAACCGGTCACGGCAGATGGTGGCCCCACCCTGAGCCTGGTTCTGCCAGAGGTTTCTTCCTATTAAAAGGGAGTTTTTCCTTCCCACTGTTGCCAAGTGCTTGCTCATAGGGGGTCGTCTGACTGTTGGGGTTTTCTGTCTAATATTGTAGGGTCTTTACCCTAAAATATAAAGCGCCTTGAGGCGACTGTTGTTGTGATTTGGCGCTGTACAAATAAAATTGAATTGAATTGAACTGAATTGAAATACAATATATAAGGCAAAAACAGAGTTGGTACAATTCTAACGAGCTTGAAAGTCAATATTTGTACTTTTCTGAGTTCTCCAACAACACTGGCTGAAATGCAGCCCCAAATCATGACAGAGACTCCACCCTGTTTTACAGATGGCTGTAGACGCTCATTGTTGTACCTCTCTCCTGACCTCCTCTGTAAATACTGACATGCATCGATGGTGATTTGAACCAAAAACTTCAAATTTGGATCCATCACTCCATAAGACCCGTTGACACTGATTTTTTTCAGTTCTTATGTAATTTGGCATGCCTATATACACCATTTTCGATGAACAGTGTGTGATCAGTGATCAACTGAAGGTCCTGTGTCAGGTCTTTGCTGGATTTTTTTTTCTATTTCTTGACATGACTTTCAGATACTGTTCATCTGCTGTAAACAGTTTTTTAGGCCACTTTTTTTATCCTCCACTTGTCCCGACAGTTTTTCCCCACAGTTTTTTAAAGATACACTGCACACCATGCAGAGATACACCAAGTTTTGAACTAATAGCCCTTTGGGAATTACCTTGTTGGTGCAAAAATACTATTTTATGCCTGTCAAACTGTGTGTGTCAATTATTTTGCAGTTTCAATGTAAGAAATGGGAACATTCTATGTATTTGCAGCAGGCTGCTTGCAGTGAGTGTCTAAAGATACAATTTAAAATTGGTTCTTTGCCAGTTATGTTATGTGTAGACACAACACTGGTTCATCCAGAGTTGGGTGCCTTTTTTATGCATTGATGATGATGTGCTGTAAACATTTATTAAATGCTTGCATACTGCCTATTAATACTGCATAGAAGTAAAATGAAATCAGTTTTTTCACATCCTTTTTCTTCTCAAAAATTGTTTCCAACATTGTCTCATTATATATTTTCCCTCTCAGTCTACTAAAAGGAACTGAAAATGTGGGAAAAATATCCATTTGCTAGCGTCAGTGTGCCTGTTATAATGTGACTCATGATAATCCGTTGACACCATGCTGTGACATTTACAATTATTCCTATTGTACTTTATAGTCCATATATAGGTGTAAGTTCTTCAGATGCTCTTTTACTCTAGCTCTCTAAGAAACTTTAGAATTTTTTTGTTTGTTTGTTTTGTTTTTTCTAGATGAAGATATTTTCTTTAATAGTAGAAGCAATTATAAAAGCAATGGTAGCAGATATCAGCATTATAGTAAGTGATGTAGCAGAGATGAAATCACAGATTTGTCAGTCTACCAAAACACAATATCATATTACATATGAATAACACTCT
Organism: Paratilapia polleni; assembly: GCA_015106735.1. Taxonomy (NCBI): domain Eukaryota; kingdom Metazoa; phylum Chordata; class Actinopteri; order Cichliformes; family Cichlidae; genus Paratilapia; species Paratilapia polleni. The sequence continues at coordinate 7,923 of VUQI01031434.1, forward strand.
TGAATAATGTTCCTATTACTGCTGACATAATTTAAATATTTAAACTCAGATGCAGTTTCTTATAGGCTTTAGGTAATATCTAGCTTTTTGTCATTGCCAGCCTAGTCTTTTACACATGAATATACAGTATATACACTGAAAGTGTTTTTGGTCACTGTAATCATTCAGCCTGTTCATTCTGTCCATGATGAGGTTTCATCATTCACTTTTAATGTAAGAGATGAAGGTCAGTATTCACACTCCTGTTCTGTGCTCTAATATAAAGGCTACAGACAAATCAAGTATGTACAGTATCTTGGAAAAATTGTTTCATTATAAAATTCCCTCTTTGTGCTACTATTTCTCTGCCTAGTAAGCATAAAATAGTGTTGAAAAGGTAAAGAGGAAAGTTTGTAGTAAAAACATGTCTAACTCAGTCTGCTGAAGCCTCATATTAGCTGTGTGTAATCTGAAGAAATCATTTTTTAACATAACTGTGGATTTGCTACCCTTTATGTAGGAATGAGTGTTTTCACAGGCAGTATGAGCTGAAGAATAATTACAGTTACCCAATGAACACTATTGTGATATGACCTGGTAACAATATTAAACCCCTTTCATGAGTGATATAGCAGCATATTGTAATATTTATTTTTGGGTTGGGAAGCTGGGATTTCATCACAGGGTTTTATCATCTAAGTATAGTAGGTTGATGGCTGACACCATTATTTTCACCATTTATTCTGCTATTTAAGAAAGTATATCTTTATCTATAAAGATGGTGTAGTTCTTTGTAATGGCTAGAGTATGGGGGTTGCCAAGGTCTAATGAGGGCTATATAATTTTATATATATATAAAACGTTGGTGCAGGAATCAGCCCAAACACTACAGTGTCATCTTGAATTCAAAGTATGCTTTATAAACCAATGAGTCTGTGTCAGCAATGTTTTAAGTCCGTAAAAGTCAAATTGAAAGAAGTAATTGTGATATTTTGCCATAAAAGACCATAAATAGTTGATACTTTTCTCACTTTAAATCATGATTTGTGCCTTGCCATGTCTGGTTTTCCGTAAGTTTACAAAAAAAAAAAAACATCTATCTGGGCAAAAATCATGCAACTTTGTGGTGCAGGCCCAGATCAATCTGTATCATTAAATTTTGAGATAGGGCTCTGGCCTTTGTGTACAATGTGCTCAGCAAGTGCAATTCTAGTACTTTTTTAAAAATGCAATCCATTTTAAAAATCCATCCATATTATAAATAACAACAAAATATTTCCCCATGTATTTTATTAAACAACACTTATGTACAAATCTATTCATCACAGACATTTAAAATAGTACATCTCAACGTAGTGTAAATGGCTTTGGGTGCATCTAGTACAAATATCCAAACTCCACTATGACACTGTAAGTATTCACACAACAACGAGTAACCACACTTGTGAAAATCAAGCATTTGTATTTTAATCATATCTTTCTTGATTGCTCATATAACTTATCCATTAAGTTATACATTTCATCATGATTTCTTTAAAGACTGTGGTCTTAATGCAGAACACCTGTAAACTGAGGCTTCAAACACTCCAGATTCAAAGTACAATCATGCATTTCCCTGAGAGGTTTACACCTTACCTACTTTGGCAGCCAGTTCTAGGTCAGAGGTAAGGAAGCACAGTCAGTGTATATGCATTACCACTTTTAATACAGAGTCTCTTGACAAAGAGTTTCCTAGGTCTGTCTAGACCTTTCCAAGGATTGCAAAAGAGCCTCCATCCTCCAGGTCCTCCTCCGGTCATAGGCAGTCCCTGCACAATGCCACCTGGCCGTTACGATAGTCCCTACAGGGGCAAAGGCGCTGGTATTTGGCACTGGAGCCAGCACAGCTAAACAGTAGAGGATCCTGCTGCAGACCACATTCAGCATGCTCTGCTGAGAAAGCAGGGAAGAGGTGATTCTTCTCTGACTCCAGTCCTTCACACTGGAAGTCTAGCCTGGGAACAAAAACAGAAGATGAGGACACAGTTTATAGTGTAGTTAAAAGATCAATTTATAAATATAAATTACACTGTAAACCACTGTGCTAATAACACCTCTAAAAGTTTGGACGTCCTGCAAAGATCACGAAAAGATCACCAAAGCATATGATTCATGTCACAATGACCCAAAGCCCACAAACAAATCAACAAAAAAGTGGGTGAAGAAGAAGGAATTTAATGATTTGAAATGGTTAAGTAGGAATCCTAACCTTAACCAAAATGAGATGCTTTGACACAACTTGAAGAGGCTAAATCAATACAACCCAGAACTATTGAAAGTTTTGTTGGACAAATGGTCCAAATTCCCTAAGCATTGCTGTGCTCTCTGTACGCAGATATGAAACACCTGACGGAGGTTGCTGCTGATGAAGAAGGTTCAACATGTTATTTAATTCATGAGTTCAGAAAGTTTTTCCAGCCTGTACTGAGTGATTACTCAGTGTGTTCAATAAAGACGTGAAACATCTAAACAGACTGTGTCTATAATTGTGGCTTAGAAGAAGATCAGACCACATTTTATGAGTAATAAATCCCTTTCTTCTTGACAATCTATACATAAAAATCCACTAATCAAACTCTTTAATATGTTTACTATAAATGTTGCCCAGAATGCCAGACAGTGACAGGAGAGTGACAGGAAAGATAACAAAGGAAAGGGTGAGCCTGTTTCTACCTTAATACTTTGTACTACTGCATAATATTGAAACTAGCAAATGAGCAAACGAGGGTAATGCTGTTTGGTTGCAAAGTTATATTCAAATAATTGTTTGCAGGAAGCATTTTTAAGATGGCTGCATCAAGATGTCACATTTTTCAAAATAACTGCACTGGGTGCACAGGATGAATTCACACCACAACTAAAGTTTCCTTTTTTAGAATACATTTACATTTCACATTTAAACATGAACTATGGAACTTGTAATCTTTATTTTAGCAATATCAGTAAGGTATTTTTTAAGTAACTTGTCATATTAACCCAAAAACACTCTGTTACATACTGATAAATTATCTTAGATTTGGATTCGTTAAGAGTTGCAACCTAAAAATAAGTAATATTTTGTCATCATTTCGTATCTTTTTTTTTTTAAGAGCCAGGACAGGAGCAAATGAAAAGACAACAGATATGCTAATCAAAATGAATATCATTCAACAAATTATCCGAACAGAAAAAACATCTTACGCGCTAAAGGCCTCCTTAATGTTGATGAAACGATACAAGGCGGGTTCGCAGATTAGTCCTGCAGTCTGGCACGCCTTCACGCACGATTGACCCTCAAGTGAAGCCAAAACTCGGAGTGCACTGAGAGGAGGCCAGGATGAGAAGGAGCTGGCGTTGGAGGACCAGGTTAGGATTCTGGAGTTGGGTAGGAGGATGAAAGGACTGGGAGCACTGCCCAGCCAAGTTTGAGATGAGTTTACAGGAGGAAACGGAGCTTCAGGGGAACAAAAGTCCTGCAGGTGGAAAGAAAGAAGAAATGTAGAATGTACAAAAACCTTCAAAAACAAAGCCCACAAACACAATGAAACAAAGACAAAGAAAGTCCTACTATATTACACTTTACTTACAAATTATGCATTTGGCTTAGCAGCACAATAAATGCTACTGAAATAATAAAGGAAATGCTAAATACAAAGAGCTGCTTATCAAACCTGGCAAGTCCTTGTCATCCTCCCTGCAAATGATAGGGATGCAGTTATGCTCCCAATAGTAAATAAGATTTGGAGGCAGAATTAGGCTCTGGTGAGAGGCCTGACTAGATCCCCCCTCTAGCTGGGGCTATTCATAAAACCCAGGTAATAACATTTCTCTGACATGTCCCTCTGGCCTCCAGAACCGTTTATTAAATAGGCTCCTAGTGCCCGCAGGCAATAACCAGGCTTCCAATCTCTCCATCTCTGCTGCACTTCCACTCCTTAAAACAGACTACGTCCCTGATCTCTCTCTCACACACACACACACACACACACACACACACACACACAGAGTTCATCAGCAAAATAAGGAGGTGTGAAAGGGGCAAGATTAGGAGACTGGAGACTTGAAACTTTAATAAATCTTTAATAATTCTTTTGTTATTTTTTTCTTGGTCATTCTTCATTCCACCAGTGACTGTCATTGTTACTTGAAAGATACAGTGCTTCACAAATTTATTAGACCACCTGTCATAAAAACAAGAAAGACCATCCAGCATCACAAAGTGCTTTAATGTGGACTCTTTCCTTTTCAGTGAGTTCTCAACGTTTTACCATTTTGAACAGCAGTGAGGAATTTCAAACTGAATTCATGTTTTTATACCCAAATTTGAGCCGGCACACTGAACTTATCCGAGGAGTCAGAAATTATGCATTCAACCACTAAAATTTAATTTTCTGTTCAGGAAGATTTGGCATCTTAGTAAAAAAATAATAATGTGCTTTACTATTTTTTTCTGCTATTTTGTAAAACAGTAAATTTGAAAATTCATGGATAACAGCAATAATTATATTTTAGCATTCAAAATATCATTCTGATTAAAATGCTTGTGCATACTGGTGGATTAACCATTACAGAAACATAAAAATGAAAAATGATTTTGGTAATTACCAATACTGTTAATTTAGGGCAGCTGTGGCATAAACCTTACACTGGGTGGTGGTCTAATAAATTTGTTAAGCACTGCATACAAGCATTAAATTATATATTATTTCTTTATTGCAACTTTACAAATATCTAATTTAAGACTACCATTATTAAAAAAATGAAACAAATCTATAGTGATGCATGGTATAAATGCATGATTTTAGAAATGTAACTAATCGGATAACCAGCTATATACAAATTGTAAGTATAACTAAATACAGTTCTAAATAAATACTCACACTGGCCACATTATTAAGAATACCTTACTAGTACCAGGTTGGACCCCCTTTTGTCTTCACAACTACCTTAATTCTTCATGGCACAGATTCAACAAGGTGCTGAAAAGATTCCTCAGAGATTTTGGTCCATATTGACATGATAGCATCACACAGTTGCTGCAGATTTGTCAGCTGCACATCCATGAGGCGAATCTCCCGTCCCACCACCTCCCAAAGCTGCTCTATTGGATTGAGATCTGGTGACTGTGGAGGCCATTTGAGTGCAGTGAACTCACTGTCATGTTCAAGAAACCAGTTTGAGATGATTTGAGCTTTGAGACATGGTGTGTTATCCTGCTGGAAGCAGCCATCAGAAGATGGGTACACTGTGGTGATAAAGGATGGACGTGATCAGCAACAATACTCATGTAGGCTGTGGGGTTTTTATGAATCAAATGGTACTAAAGGGCCCAAAGTGTGCCAAGAAAATGTCCCCCACACCATTACACCACCACCACCAGCCTGAACCACTGATACAAGGCAGGATGAATCCATGCTTTCATGTTGTTTATGCCAAATTCTGACCCTACCATCCAAATGTCACAGCAGAAATAGAGACTCATCAGACCAGGCAACGTTTTTCCAATCTTCTGTTGTCCAATTTTGGTGAGCCTGTTTGAATTATAGCCTGTTTCCTGTTCTTAGCTGACAGGAGTGGCACCCATTGAGGTCTTCTGCTGCTGTAGCCCATTTGCTTCAAGGTTGGATGTGTTGTGCATTTAGAGATGCTCTTCTGTATGTAAACCTTGGTTGTAATGAGTGATTTTTTTTTTCTTTTTTGTTTTTGAATTACTGTTGCTTTCCTGTCAGCTTGAAGCAGTCTGGCCATTCTCCTCTGACCTCTGGCACCAACAAGGCATTTTCTCCCAGAGAACTGCCGCTCACTGGATATTTTCTGTTTTTTGGGTCATTCTCTGTAAACTCTAGAGATGGTTGTGTGGGGAAAATCCCAACAGATCAGCAGTTTCTGAAATACTCAGACCAGCCTGTCTGACACCAACAACCATGCCACGTTCAAAGTCACTTCAGTCACCTTTCTTCCTCATTCTGATGCTCAGTTTGAACTTCAGCAGGTCATCTTGACCATGTCTACATGCCTAAATACACTGAGTTGCTGCCATGTGATTGGCTGATTAGATATTTGCATTAACAAGCAGCTGGACACATGTACCTAATGAAGTGACTGATGAGTGTATATGAAATGCATTGCTTGCACCCTACTGTGACATCATGGAGACAAAGCTTTCAGGAAAAAAAGACTGAACTGCCATCAAACATTATTGTATAAGGGTCACAGAGGAGCTAGAGCTCTACTAGAGTGAACAGAGGCGAGGGGAATTCATAGTGGGAGATAACGAGCATGAAGGTTTCAGTCAGAAAGTAGAAAAATGAGGCTAAAGGATGTGTGAAACTTGAGGAGTTAGAAATAAAATTGGAAAAGGGGAAAGAGAAGGTTAAGAAAAGTGGCAGAAAGAACAGGGAGGAGAGTCTGATTGGAAGTCTGCCCTTGTACACACCAGGCGGCTAGTCACAGTCTCAGTCAGTCACGGCACGTTGAGTGTGTGTATGTGTATTATTTTGTGTGTATTATTTCTGACAGCGGGAAAGAGAGGGTGTCAGAGCAGAACAGAAGCTAACACATTTCCTTAACCTGCCACTGCCAGACAATATATCAACCATCAAAACATGACAGATCTCGTAGAGGACGACAACATCTGTAAATATACATGTGTGTGGAGTGTATGTGTTAGAATTTCAGATAACTTTCTGATAGTAGGAATACCAAAAAGTGATAAGGGTAAACACATCTTGATTGCTGATAAATTCCTATTTTGATGTGTGCAAATGTTGGAAACCAAGTACATTACATATGAGCAATATTTATTTTCTCCTTCATCACTAAGCTCCTGGAGCATCATTAGGAGAAAATAAAAAACACTGCTTGCTGGTGCCAGCAAAAAAGGATTTAATTGCTGACCCAGCCAGTCTAGCAGAGGAATAAATATTGTGGACAAGCAACTGAGAAACCCAGAAAAAGCAGGTCAGTATGTCAACTCAATAAACAAATGAATGCTTGAAGAAGAGGATACCTTTTGCAGTTGGTGTTGGGATAAGTTCTTTGTTTTAACTCCTTCAAACACAGGCTGAAATCAATGCACTATTACCACACATTTGACCACAAAATTAAAACCATCGAGGTAAGCAAGGAGAGGGAGGTTTTCTACTACTGATTTGCAAAGCATTAAAAAATAATTAAGATGCTGAATATGTTCAGTGTGGTTTCGATTTATGTATCTCTTCAAATTGATATAGAAATAATAAATGACTAAAATACTTCTGAAAAATGAAAAATACAATGAACATGAAAATAAAATGGATTGGCTCAGGAACAAAGATTTAGAATGCAACAGCAAGCTCCTCTGAAACAGTTGGGGCTTCACATGAAAGCCAGTTAATTCCTTTCTTCTGTCAAGGGGATTGACCTGATGAGCAGAGGTGAATAAACTCATTCTTTCTGTTCTTAACCTTGTGTATAAATGTTATGCTTCTTTTCCCCAGCCATAATCCACCCTAGAACTGCATTTACCACTATTAAGACACATTTTGAAAGGTGGACGTAAAAACAATTACACAGAACTCTTGCACACAATCTCACTTACTGCTGATATATTTCATAAATTACAACATTTCACTCCATCTGACCTTTATCAGGTATACGGGCAACACTCCTGCATTCTGATATACTAGTATATACATTCATAGGAAATGCCTCAGTCATTCCAACATTCAATCAGAGGACTATTGCAATTAATCTGACTAATGAACACTCCACACGTATGTCTGCCAGTAGTCTGCCAATAGCATCAACAGGATCATAAATGTGATGATAATAATCTCAAGTTACATCTATATAAGTTCAAAACCCTTCAAGTTCAGTACAAGCAACAATAGGCTCTAAATCAAAAAATGTTTGATACATCAAAACACTCATATCAACCATAGGTAACATAAGTTAATGAATGGATTCAATGTAAAACACAAATTCAAAATACCTTTCAGCACTGATGATGCCTTTCCACATACGAAAGCAGCCACTTCCATAGGCAATAATGCACCTCCATACCATCAGAGATGCAGGCTTTTGAACTCAGCGCTCATAACAAGCACTCAGTTCAAACATTAACAAATTTCAAATTTCAATTCATCTGACCACAGAACAGTTTTCCACTTTGCCTCAGTCCACTTTAAATGAGCTTTGGTCCAGAGAAGACAGCATTTCTGGATCATGTTCAAATGACTTCATCTTTGCATGATCGAGCTTTAACCTGCATTTGTGGATGGCACGGTGAACTGTGTTCACAGGCAATGATTTCTGGAAGTGTTCCTGATAGTCCATGCAGTGATTTCCATGACAGAATCATGTCTGTTTTTAATACTGTGTTGCCTGAGGGCCCAAAAATCACGGGCATCCAGTATTGATTTTCAGCCTTGTGCCTTGTGCACAGAGATTTCTCCAGATTATCTGAATCTTTTGATATTATGTACTGTAGATGATGAGATATTCAAAGTCTTTGCAGTTTTATGTTCAGGAACATTATTCTTAAATTGTTCCACAATTTTTAGATACAGTTTTTTGCAGATTGGTGAACCTCTGCCTTCTTCTTCTGAGAAACTCTGCCTCTCTAAGATGCTCTTTTTATACCCAATATTGTTACTGACCTGTTGCTAATTAACCCAATGAGTTGCAAAATGTTCCTCCAGCTGTTTCTTTTTATTACCACTTACTTTTCCAGCCTTTTATTTGAACTGTTCCAACTTTTTTGAGATGTGTTGCTGCCATCAAATTCAAAATGAATTGTTGTTGTTTGGTTGTTTTTTTGTTTTTTGTTTTTTTTTTTATAGTAAAATGTCTCAGTTTAAACATTTCATTTGTTTTCTATGTTGTATTGTGAATAGAATATGGGTTTGTGAGATTTGAAAATCAATGTATTCTTTTTTCTTTACATTTTACATAACATCCCAACTTTTTTGGGACTCGGGATGTACATTACATCAATTTACAGCTCCAAATGAAGCACTCAATCAATTTTACATCCCTGGCCTTTTTGAGGGGGACATCTGAATCGAAAAGAAACTTTAATAGTAATTTAAATTTTAATATTACATAGAGTGAAAGGTCTTTGTTTACTCCCCTGGGTGACAATGTTTGTGATGTAAATATCCAGAAAGCTTCTCTTCTCTTTAAGTCATGGTCTCCACGCCTAGGTAGCGTTGAAACAAGTTCAGCTTCAAAAAAGCAGAGGGAAGCCCTGTCATGTTTCATATCCGTGAAGTGAGCTGCAACTGGATAATCTCTGTCCTGAGAACAAATAGCACTTTTATGTTCACTTATTCTATCTTCATTTTCTAAAGGTTTTACTGATGTATGTAAATGCACATGGGCAGCATATCATAAGCACAATGTGAGAGGACGTGCAGGTGATCACACTCTTAATTGGAAACTTTTTTTTCCTTTGTGAGGGTGATAAGTTTTAACTACATTATGGCACTGGGCACAGTTCCCACATCAGGAATTTGCATTGGCAAGAGGACTTGAGAGAGTTTGGTAAATCAGCATGGACCAAACGGTCTCTTAGATTTCACCCCCATTTATACCCAAATAAAGGTGGCTCTTCAAAGATATCATTCAGGATCAGATTTCAATTTAGGCCCGTATTTAAAAAACACTGATCTCACAGCATGACTGTGAGGAAAGTAAGCAGTGACAATCCTAAATAAAAATCTCTCATGGGCTTAATTATATGCAAGTTCCACCCATTCTGTGGGATATCCCTGTGAGAGGAATTTTAATTTTATGTCTGCTGTTTTTTTCTTATAAGGTCTTCTGTTGTTTGACATAATCTCCTGAGTCTATAACACTGGTTTTTAGATCCACCCTTCTTAAGTGGACATACACTTATTCCTTTTCTTTCTAAATGAATGAAAAAAAAAGAAAAAAAAAAACAACCTGATACCACTCTGTCATTTACACTGGAAATTTGAAGCAAGAGCCAGCAGCCTGTTAGGTTCGCTTGGCATAAAGACTGGAAATGTGGGGAAACAGATGTGCCTACTAGCTACTCTAAAACTCTGTAATTAACATGTTATGTCTTGTGTGTTTAATTTGTACAATTTGTTTTTGATGCAAGGCATCAAAAAATGTTATAAACAGTGTTATAAACACCAGTTCCCTGAGGGCTTTAGGGCTTGAGCCAGACTTCTTGTGGTGTAGACTCACATTTCACATAATCAAACTGTGACCAACTGCTGGGAGGCATCATGTGTACCAACAAATCACTGCTATTGATTTATTAAGATTCTTAGCAGCATGCTTGATGATTCAAATGCTGAGACCCACCTGGTTCTGAACGTAGGCATGAACTCTTTCAAGCATTCCCTCACAGGTGTACTCGTATGGCAGGAATGGCTCCACCTGCAAACACAAATGTGCACACGGATGAGCAAACAGTGGACAAGAGCATGTGTGCGTGTCCACAAAGCCAAGCCGTAGTAATTACAGGATCTGAGCATCTGATAATTAATCAAAGTTGACATATTCATTAGCGTAATTGTGAAAGGCCTATATCATGGCGCAAGCCTCACATTAAAATCAATGACCTAATACATCACAGGTGACAGCTTTGAAAATTGATTTCATTAATTTTAGTGAAGACTACATCAATATGTCAAACAATGGATTAAACTGACAGTGGACCACAGGTCATGCAGCACTGAGGAGGCCACTTCGGTGTCTTCTGGATCCTTTGGGTGCAGTTATCAGTGTTGCTGTGAAGACCTGTCACTCATTGTCTGATTTTTGATGGCAGGCCACAGACACAAATTCAAAAGAGAACACTGATCAATAGGCTTTCCCTCCTTTCTCATATTTCATGCAGGCAGGGTCATAGGGAACCCAGCATTGATGGGAAAACGACACTTGGTTTGGAATAATGACTGTAGGCTGGAATCTTTGGAGACAGGTATATATCAATAACAGCACTTTTAAACCTACTCTGGATATATGACATGAGTAATTATAAAATATATCACAATAGAACAGATTCTGCCAGCATCCCCGGTGTAGAAACCTTCCTGAATGTCTCCCATGGTATCTGAAGTGAGATCTCACTATTTACCATCAGGCCACTAAAGCACTCAGGCTTAAATTGATAAATGGCTCCTTTTAGCGCTCTCTTATTACTTTATTTCATCTGAGTTTAATGAAATGTATCTGGCACTTCATCAGCTATTCTGCAATGCAATTTGCCTTTTGGGCATCTTTATATAATAGAATCTGAGTCGGAGAGGACAAAAAATGTTTCATAAAGGGTGATTTGAATTCAACAGTAGAAAACATATTTTATATGACTGCACGTTTTATATACCTAAACTGACTGCATTGCTTGGCCACAAAAAAAAAAAAATGTGAGCAGCATTCATCATTTCATGTCTTCGCTATTATCAGGGATATAAAATGATATACTAGGCAAGTTATGCTGGTAGCAGCTATGTCCGGGAAAAGAAGAAGAAGAAGAAAAAAAAAAGCACACACTTGGCAAGGTGTTACAGACATTTTAGTATTTCTTAATCGGTTTCTTAATTTCCACAAGGCACTGTTTACATAGTGCCATTAAAGCTAAGCCAGCAGTTTTTCAGACTGACAAAAAAAGTAATCTAAATCAGCAACAAGAGCAGCAGAAATATGAAGAAACTACCATATATGAACCAGATGTGGTATACAGTACTAAATGCTATCTACATATGTCACTTATATAATTTAACACTTGAACTTGTCTCACTAAGCTTAAACTCTCAGGTACTGATGTGTTTATGCAGAGTTGGTTATCCTATCCACACAAGATGGTGTCTTGAAGGGGATAGTGTTTAAACTTAAATCATGTATGGGCTGTGAATTGTGTAGTTGGAATCATGGAACTTTATGGTGATGCACGTGTTTGCTGTTTATACCAAGAGCTAAATAAGAAAAACTACACCACTTTCTTGTTAATACAGTAAATATGAAGGTACCACCACCAGCTCGTTAGCTAAGCTTAGCAAAAAGACTGGGAACACGATGAAACAACTAGCGAGGCCCTGTCCAATGAGCAAAATCCACCTACCAGCTCAGTAATTACAACGAAATACTTTTACAGGGACGGTAACCAATTATAATTTGCCCAGTTTCTCTTCTGAGGTCATCTCCTTGTGCACCTCTGCATCCTGGCTGCTCTTTTTAGATCTCTCTCTCTCTGGAAGTCCCACTTTAGCCACCTTTACAAGTGTGTCTGCAGTCTTACCACCAATCTCAAACTTGCACAGAGTGCAAACATAAAATTCTGTGTCAAACTGACCCAACACTGGTAACGAGAGCTGCAATTACAGCTATGACTCGAAGACCAGCAGTTTTCACTGAAAGAGCGTTGTGTTAAATCCAGTATTACATCAGGTCAGGAGCATGACCGGCAGTATGCTCCCCGTTTATTTATTCATTTATTTTTTGACATTAACAGGGTAGTGCACCATGAATTTTTGCTGCAGGGTCAGATTGTAAATGAACACGTCTAATTTAACATCTTGAGGCGTATGCAAGAATGAGCATTCAGTGGAATGAATTTGACTGTTCCATCAAGCCACTGAGCACCTGCTCACAGCACACTGACAATCCAGAAGGCTTTTGGACACACCAACACAATCTTCGCTCTTTAACCACCCTACTCACCAAATCTGATTTACTGCGACTTTGTCCCTTATGGCTCAGGTGCAGTAGAGTAAAAAATAGGACAATAACTTCCTTGAGACTAGGAAAAAAAATGGTGGTGATTGTATTGATTTTTTTTTTTTTTTTTTTTTTTTTTTTTTTTGGAAATTTTGC